>QRFB01004387.1:11543-38743 GCA_008931105.1 Oenanthe javanica | reverse complement strand
AAAGAACGGTTATTTATTAAGGTACGAAAAGTGATTTGTAGAGGCTACAGCCAAACAGCTAAACAACTAATAGCCAAATAGCTGAACAGCTCAAAGGGTGCAGGGTGCATAGTGTCACAACCTTGGTACGAAAAGTGAAAGTTTCTGAACTACATTCGAAGAACGGAAACAGCTCAGGGTACAGGGTGCAATGTGACAAGAATTTGGTACAAGAAATGGAAGTTGGGAAACTTTAATCAAGGAATGAATAGAGAGTCAAAGTGCAGTGACTAAACTGCACTTTGACTATGAAAATCATATTTGAAGCGCAACTAAACTTGTCAGGCGCAAGGAAAAGAAGATGTCAGCGCAACAAAGCATGTCAGCGCAACAAAGAATGTCAGGCGCCACTTCCATTATTCAAGGCGCCGCATATCTTTACACACAGTATCCAATGTGACAGGCGCAACAAAAATATTACTTGACTTGAAAAATTTTTGTTAAGTAATTAAAGGCGCCACTTGAAGCTACACAGGGGATACACTCTACAAGCGCAACAAAATATTACAGGCGCAACAAAATATTTTGGTGCAACAAATATTTCTTGGCCCCAGATATCCCTCAGCCAATCAAATTATAGCAGCCTACTTTATTGATTTAAAGACTACACCAATTAAAGAAGAGGAGTCGTCTTCTTCAACACAAAAAAATATGTAGAGAGCAGCCATGGCCAGAGCAAGAAGAAACAATTTATACACACTCATACCTTGCTCCCGGTCAGATATTAGGACCCGGTTCTTAAATGAAAAATGTTCAGGGCTCCTAGATATCACTCCCTACGGACTCAGTTTTTCCTTGTACTAATTTAGATATATTTGTATAGGAACTGAGCCTAATATTTTTATGTTAATAACAAAGAACTAATTTGTTCTTTGGAAGCCAGTTATATTTTTAACTGGGTGTAACACCCCTCTGGGTTTATATATGAAAGATATATTCCCGGAAACTTGTCTCATTTAATTACTTGCTAATTTTTTTGAACCTAATTGATTTATCCGGACACACAAAAAATTAGTAGGCAGCTCACCTAAACACTACAAATGGCCAAACCCACTCTGAAGAAATAATTTATTTATCCGCAAATTCTGAAAAGAATTTAAATTATTGTGAGTATCGTATTCAACCCCCCTTCTACGATACTTAGGGATCAAACAGTGTAGAGTGTGGGTTAGGAATGGAGAGGTCAACACCATTCTCATCACCCAAGGAAAATACATGGTAGTCCCCAATAATTTTTAAATTCAAACTATTGATAGTAGAAAACATGAAGTCAGTTATAAATAAACTTAATTTAGTGTTAAGTAGTTTGCTAGTTAACAAAGAATGAGTATTTATCTTTAGTGTTGGGGACTCCATGCATTGAACACTATCTAAATTAATTATGCCTACTACATAATTAATAATAAGCATAAATAATCTAGGATAGTAAATTACCGATTTTCTGGCTTCTTTCTTTCCCAGCACCAGCTTGAACAAAGGCATCAGGAGCTTTCCAATATCAATTCTGTAGTGGTGCACCATGGAATGCACAATCCTCCTGATGTATGCTGGCACTTCATTCCAGCCACTTGTTTTTCTGGACATGGATCTTGAGACTGCATCTAGCATCATATTCCATTCTTTATTTAGGTACTTCCTGTCCATGCCTCCCGAAGGATACCATTCATCACCATTTGCACTTAGCTTGGGTCCAGCATACCCAACCATTTTGAAGAACTTGGAGAGTTGTTCTTCACTTGCAGGCTCCTCAAATAGCGAGCCTTCAGCCTCTTGCACATGAAGAGCTTTATTGATGTGAGAGGAATCAATGGTGTAAGAGGTACCATTGATTTGGAAAGAGATAGAGCTAACATCTTGTTCCCCCTCATATACAACAGAGGTCCAGGTATTTCTAGATGAGGGCTTGAAGTAAGGGCATATGTAAGGTAAGAGTTATTCATGAAGTCAACAAAAGGTTTAAAGGCTTCACCAGCTTCACCCACTGAAGCCATGGTGGTGAAGTTGGTTTGGGCAAGAGAACAGATAATTTGAGGTCCAGACATGGTTAAAGATTGTTTGAAGTTAAGAAATGAAGAAAGGTTTAGAATTTGAAGAACTGTTTAGAGAAAGAAGTTGCAGAGAAAATGGAGAGTTTTTAGGTTGTAAGAGAGTGAAGAAGTTAAGAGAGAAATAAAGTAAAGTGAAGAGTGAGAGAAATTTTAGCTGTGTTTATATATGATGTGAAAAAGAAACTGTCAAGAAAAGGATTTTAAGTGACAGTTGTCTTCTAGTTCCATTCCTTGACATTAACTCATGCGCTAGAAATTACAAACACTCTTGACAGTAACATTAGTGGTTAAAGAATATATATAATAAATGAATAACCCTAATATTAACTATTGACAGTATGTTATGCGGGGATTTTAGAAAACTAAACTGTCAAAGGATACTGACAGTAAGTTTCAGAACTTGACAGTAAGTTTCATTCCCGTATACTATGCTATCAAGATATCTCAATCGTTTGACAGTAGGTTTCACAGGATTCGATAGTAAGGTTCAATCCCCCGAAACATACTGTCAAGACTTCTCAACCTTTTGACAGTAAGTTCCACAGGATTTGACAGTAAGTTTTAATCCCGCGAACTATACTGTCAAAACTTCTCCACCATGTGACAGTAAGTTTTCATAGATTTTGACAGTAACTTATCATTATGCGACAGTATAAATAAAACATGTTGTCAAGCAACTTGGCAATATCTTTTATTATTTACATAAGAATTAAGTTACTTAAAAATAAATTAGTTAACCTCTCAGTTAAATATCATCATGTCTTTCCACTGAGATAAAAATCAAAACACCTCTAGAGGCCATTAATTCTCAGTGAAATTCAGTTAACTAAATTTTTGATCAACTAAACAGAATTACATTAACAGGTTAAATTTAACATACCCAATTCACTTACTAGCCTATTGAATGTCTTTTCATCCAATGGTTTGGTGAAAATATCTGTAATTTGCTTCTCTGTGGGCACATAGATTAGCTTGATTGTGCCTTCCTCCACATGCTCTCTAATGAAATGATGTCTGATGTCAATGTGCTTAGTTTTGGAATGTTAAACATGATTCTCAAAAATTGTTATGGCACTAGTGTTGTCACAAAAGATAGAAATTCCTTGCAGAGTCAACCCATAGTCTAATATCTAATTCTTCACCCAAAGTAACTGAGCACAGCAACTACCAGCTACACTGTATTCAGCCTCTACAGTTGAATTTGACATTGAATGCTGCTTCTTGTTAAACCATGAGACCAATCTTTCTCCCAAAAACTGACAGCTTCTTGTTGTACTCTTTCTGTCTATTCTGCACCCTGCATAGTATGAGTCTGAATATCCAACCAAGTCAAAACCAGATTCTTTAGGATACCAAAGGCCTAAATTTTGAGTGCCTTTCACATATCTAAGAATTCTTTTTACTGCCATTAAATGTGACTCCTTGGGATCAGACTGAAACCTTGCACACAACGCTGTTGCAAACATGATGTCAGGCATGCTAGCTGTTAGATAGAGAAGAGAGCCAATCATTCCTCTATTTTGTTGTCCACCTTCTTTCCTTTTGGATTCTTGTCAAGTTGAGATTGGAGTTTTTGCAGGAGATGAGTCTTCCATATCAAATCTTTTCAAAAGATCCTTAACATACTTAGTCTGGCAAATGAATATTCCATCTTCTTTTTTATAGACTTGAAGTCCAAGAAAGAATACTAATTCACCGATCATACTCATCTCATATTTGTTCTGCATCAACTCAGAGAATTTCTTGCATAAATCTTCATTTGTTGAACCAAAGATAATGTCATCAACATACACTTGAACTAAAATGATATCCTTTCCATACTTTCTGTAGAAAAGAGTTTTATCCACAATCCCTCTTATAAAGTTATTATCAAGAAGAAACTTGGAAGAGTATCATACCAAGCCCTTGGTGCTTACTTTAGACCATACAATGTTTTGAGCAGTCTGTACACAAAGTTTCCCATTTCTGGATCTTTAAAGCCTGGAGGCTGTTCAACATACACTTCTTCTTCTAATTCTCCATTAAGGAAAGCACTCTTAACATCGATTTGAAAAACCTTGAAGTTGTTGAATGTAGCAAAAGCAAAAAATATTCTAATTGCCTCAAGTCTGACAATAGGAGCAAATGTTTCTTCATAATCAATCACTTCATATTGACAGTAACCTTTTGCCACTAGCCTTGCTTTGTTTCTTGTGACAGTACCACAATCATCCATCTTTTTCCTATAAACCCATTCGGTGCCTATTATGGATTTGTTCTTTGGTCTAGGCACCAACTCCCAAACACAGCTTCTTTCAAATTAATTAAGCTCTTAGTGCATGGCATTAATCCAAACTGGATCAGCCAAAACATCTTCTAGAGTTTTAGGTTCTGTTTGGGAGAGAAAACAAGAGTACATGCATTAATTGGCAACATTTCTTCTTATTTTAACTCTAGTTCCTGGATCACCAATGATTAAATTATTAGTGTGATCTTTGTTCCATTTTATCCCTCTTAGAGAATCACTAGAGTCTTCAACATTTTGTTGATTGACAACATCTTTTGTTCTTGCACTGTTGACAACATCAATTTCTTCAAGTCCACTATTCATTGGAACATTTCCAGAAAAATCAGTTGTTTGAGAAGTTCCTTCATTTTCTCCAGATTGGTTAGGAATCATTGTTGGACCAGAAATTGTGTAATCAACTCTTGGTGAATCCTCTTCAATCTCTTCTAGATAGCCTTGATTTTCAAAAGCTAAATATTCTGTTTCTTGACTTCCTTCAATTCCAGGAAATTTAGTTTCATCAAATGTGACATTTACACTCTCCTCTACAGTCTTGTAATCAATGATGTAGACTCTATATGCAGTCTTGTCAATACCATACCCCATGAAGATTCCTTCAAGTGCTTTAGTATAAATTTTTCTTTTGATCTCGGTTGAATCTTTCATGAAGTAACACTTTCTTCCAAAGACATGAAAATAGTTGACAGTTGGTTTCTTTCCTGTGAGCAATTCATAGGGTGTCTTTCCATAGGCTTTGTTGACTGTAGTCCTGTTTTGAGTGTAACAAGCTATATTAATTGCTTCATCCCAGAAATAGGTAGGAAGTTTTGCTTCACTCAACATTGTTCTTGCAGCCACAATAAGAGTCCCATTTTTTTCCTTTTCACAACACCATTTTGTTGAGGTGTCCTTGGTGTAGAGAATTGGTGAGTGATTCCATTGTCTTTGCAGAAATCATTCATGATATTGTTTTTGAACTCAGTACCATTATCACTTCTCAAAATCTGCACTTTGTACTTGGGATTCTTGTCAAGAACCCTTACCAAATCAATGATTTCTTGTGCAGCTTCATCTTTGGATGCTAAAAACCTCACCCATGTGTATCTTGAAAAATCATCAACCATTACTAAGGCATATCTTTTTCTTACCAGAGATTGCACATTCAAAGGACCAAATAAGTCCATGTGAATCAGTTGAAATGCCTCATTGATTGAACCACTAGGAGTGCTTTTGCGAGCAGCTCTCCTCAGCTTCCCTTTTTAGCAATCATCACACAATCCTTCTTGAAAGAATTCAAGTTGAGGCAGCCCTTTCACCAAATCTCTCTTCATTAGATGATTCATTGCTTTGAAGTTCAAATGAGAGAGCTTCTTATGCCACAACCAACTTTCAGATGGAGAAGCCTTACTGTAAAAATAGTAGACTTTATCTTTCATTGCAGAGTCCAAGTTAGCTATGTAGAGGCTTCCTTTCCTTACTCCTTGAAGAGCTTCTTCTCCTGTCTTCTTGTAGACAATGGAGCATCTGTCTTGATCAAAACCAACCTTGAAACCTCTTTCGTGACAGTCAATAAATTGTTCTTCAATCAATTCACTAGAGCAATTTTCTCAATTTTCAAATTTCCAACTTCCAGTATGCCATATCCCATTGTGAAACCAATGTTTTTGTCACCAAAGTTTACATAAGGGCCGACCATTTCATTAAACTGTGATGGCAGGGCTTTATCACCAGTCATTTGTCTTGAGCATCCACTGTCAATGATCCACATGATTCTTTTATTTTTCCTGTTACCCTGCAAAGCAGAATATCTCAAGTTGCTTTTGGTACCCAATTCACATTGGGTCCATCTGGTTTAGCTTGATCACAGTTTGAAGTTGGATTAGTTAAATTTTCGTCTCTTGCTTTTAGCAAGACTCCTGTAGCTACCCATTCAGATTTGATTACTGGTTTAATAGCTTTTCATTTGGGTTGCTTGTCCATCCTAACTTTAGGTGGACTTGAAGTCTTTGCCTTTTCAGTTTTAGCATTCTTATGCAGGCATTCTTGATTATTAGCAAAAAGGCATGTTAAAGCAAATACTCATCAAGTTCATTTTACATGAAATGCAATCAAAATCACCATAGTGAGTTACTTGTCTGTTCTTTAAAGGCATGCTGTGTAAATTTCCATTACTAGAGGTAGCATTCTTGACATTTGACTTGAACTTATTGTAAACATGAGTTAGATGACTAGAAGACCCACAATTATTGCACAACTTTCTAGGATCATTAGGAATATAATCATAATTGTTCTTCTTGTTTATTCCTAGTTTTCCATTTCTGTTCTTCTTGGTCTTCATGACAGTATGTTTAGAAGTTATTGTCATGCTGGTGTTGACAGTAGGTTTAGATGGAGTTGTTTTGACAGTAAGTTTGGATCTTACAGTCTTGACAACAACTTCTGAACTTACTGTCTTGTCAGTGTTGACAGCATCTTTTAAACACAAGTTACTGTCAGAGTCAAAACTAACTGTCTTGGGGATTTTGACAATATCTTTTGCGTTAAGGGACTTACTGACATCATCATTGTCCTCATCATCTATCTCTTGTTTAATCACTAATGCTTTCTCATCAAATTCAAATTCAGCCTTCTTGAACAAGGGATTCTTAACTTTCTTTAGAATGGACGGTTTGAGAGTATGTTTGACTTCTTCCTCTACAACATGTTTCTTTCCATTTTTATTCTCATAGTTAAAACCTATACCTACCTTTTGATTTTCAGTATTATCATCATGATTAGATTTTAACAAGGAAGAAGAATTCTTGTAGGCCTTGATTTTTAGTTCATTCTCGGAAATCCGTTTTCTAAGAAATTCCTCAATCTGAGAAGCATAAATAATCTTGTTCTTAAGAATCTCATTTTCTTGTTGTAAGAACTCAAAAGCATTCTGTTTAAGTTCTAGTTCATGATTTTTAACTTTCAATGACTTATTAGCACTAGACAATTTAACCATCTCTTCATTGGCAGCTAACATGCTTGTATGAATATTGAAAATTTTAGAACTTAGACTTTCAACAGTTTTTTTTATACTGATATGTAGTTACATCAACAATAGTAAGAAAGTGTACCTGACTTGATGAAGTGGATGGACCTTCTCCTGAGTTTGCCATGAGAGCAAAATTTCCATATTCTTCTTCCTCTTCATCAGAGTCTTCCCAACACTTTCCTTCAGCCACAAAGGCTCTTCTTTGTTGCTTTTTCAGCAAGGCTTCATACTTTGCTTTGAGTTCCTCATAGTCATTGTCATTTCTCCTCACTTGTTTTAGCTTCTTGCATTCTGTTGCAAAATGCCCCATTTCACTGCAGTTGTAACACCTTATTTTGGATCTGTCCACCATACCTGTTTTGTATCCATCTTTGCCACTTCTTCCAGGTTTTGAGATATTTGGCTTGTTGAACCTGGAGCTTTGTCCTCTGGGTTTGAAAGCCTTGTTCTTCTTGAATCTCAAGTTGGAGAACTTTCTTGCCATGTAGGCCATTATTTTATTTTCCATGTTGTCTAGTTCCTCCAAAGTGTAGAACTCATCTTCTTCACCATCCTTGAGTTCTAGAGTCATACCTTCATCTTCAACTATGATTTCTTCAATCTTGATTTGATGTTGATGATGATATTCCTTGAGCTGCATCAGCTGTGGATCATGAGCTACTAGAGCATTTGATGTGTTGGCCATCTTTCCTCTTTGACCAGCTTGGATAGCTCTCTTTTGCAGCAGCTCTAGCTCATAGGTTTTAAGTATGCCATACAAAGTTTCAAGAGAAACTTTTGATAAATCCCTTCCTTTTCTTATGGCAGAAACCTTGTGCTCTAAGTGGTCAGGAAGTGTCAACATGAATTTCACGTTTACCTCCTTTTTGTCATAAAACTTTCCATGCAGCTGCAAGTCATTTATCAGCCTGTTAAACCTCTCAAACACCTCAGTCAACCCTTCACTTGGTTTAGCCATGAAGGCTTCATACTGAGACACCAGAATTTGTCTTTGATTTTCTTTTACTTCCTCTGTCCCTTCACAGAGTATCTCAATGGTTTCCCATATTTACTTTGCACTGGTGCAGTTGACAATATTGTTGTACATAACATTGTCAAGTGCATCAATGATAATAAATTGTAAGCAATCATCTAGAGATATTTTTTCTTTTTCTGTGTCAGTGTACTCTAAAACATTTTTAGGAACCCAGTAGGCTGGTATTGTTTCACCATCTACTGTGGTTTCAGGTACATATGTTTGAGGTATGAAGGGACCATTCTCCAGGATTCCAGGGTAGAGTGGGTTGGCTGTTTTTATGAACAACGTCATCTTTCTTTTCTAAAGGTTGTAATGTTCTTTGTCAAAGGTGGGTATTTTTATACTGCTTACTTTCTGTGCACTCATTTTTAGATCTTTTCAGGTTTTGTATATCTAACATGTGGCTCTGATACCAGTTGTTAAAGGAAAAGAGTGTTACAGAAGGGGGGGTTGAATGCAACTTGATATTTTATCGCTAATCTTGCTAACAACAAAACAAGATATAGTAAAATTAAGTCAAGAATACAAACAACAGTAAGCAACTAAAAGACACAAGGTGTTTTACTTCAAAAATTAATTTTATTAATTTTTGTTTTTCTACAACTGTCTGGAAAAAGTTTCCAACTTCAATAGATACAATAACAAGAGAATGTTAATATTTCTATGCTTGAGAAAGGTTAAGCTCAGTTGCATAAGGGAAAGTGTTTGTGAGATGTGTGTATTTATACTAAAACACATATCTCACTTACAAGTGTACTTTCCCTTATTTCTTGGACAATACTTGAAATAGAAACTTTACTTATTCTATTCAAATTTGTCTTCATTCTATTTGTAGATAAATTGCTCTGAGAGGATTTGACATTCTTGACTCCATAAGCACGCTTCATCTTTTTTCTTGCTTTTTCTCAAGTTGCAGTAGTAGACTTGATAAACTAGGTAGAGTTGTCAAGATCAATCAGTGAATGAACTTTACCTAGTCTGCTTCTTGAAACAGACTGTCAGCTTCACTAAAAGGTTACTATCAACTTTTATCTTCTCTTTGGTGATAGCATCTTTGATTCCGCATACTTTACTGTCAAGCTCGCCAATCTTCTAAAACATGCTGTCATCCAAAGGTATTGTCAACTATCCCGCCAAACATGCTGTCGACTATCCCGCCAAACATGCTGTCAACTATCCCCGCCAAAGCTACTATCAGAAAACTTGTTGTCTTTGATTCCTCAATCTCTGCCAAGTTTATTGTCAAGGAATAGTTGATGTTAGTAAAACTTATTGTCTTAGAATCTTCATTCTCCGACAAGTTTACTGTCACGGAATAGTTGTTGTCGTCTGTTCCAAAAGGTGCTGTCACTTGAATGTGCTGTCGTAGGCTTCAGTTTATAGAATGTTACTGTCAATGATTTATCTATGTTGTGCATAAACACTTTGTGAACTTCTACTTCATGGATCATTTATTACATTTGTACAAAACAGTAACTATTGTCACCTACTTGACTTTTTGTATATACTATTACAAGTGACATTTAAACATACTGTCAATGTGTATATGACAGTATGTTTTACTTAGTTAATATTTAATTAATCTAAGTAAGTATTAGTTGGTTACATTGATAATACCACAATCCCTAACACAAAGATACTGTCAAATGAGGCTGTGCATAAAATATATAGACAAAATGTCCTGTGCACATGCTTACATAAGACAGTTTAGCTAAAACTAGAAATAGACAAGAAATACTTTACATTTGACTAATATCTATTTCTAACTAACACTGTTTTGACAGTCTGCTACGTTTAGCTTTATATCTTCTGTCACTTGTCTTGCATATCTTCTCAGCTTCATTANATGTTCTATGACACATGCTCACATAAGACATTTTAGATAAAACTAGAAATAGATAATAAATACTTTACATTCGACTACTATCTATTTCTAGCTAACACCTGTCGTGACAGTCTGCTATGTTCACTTTATATCTTCTGTCATTTGTCTTGCTTATCTTCCTAGCTTCATTATAGTCTTGTCTCTATCTTCACAGGCTTGACTTGTCCTGCAAAGACAGAGCTGCAAATTATCTGTCTTGTTCTTCTATAAATCTCCTTGAAAATAGCTCTTTGGAACAGTCGAGTACTTTGTTGAAATTGCTTCGAGAAGTCATAGTGATTGACTTCTCGATTGAGTACTAGCTGTGACTTCTCGATTAGTCCTTAAGTAATTGAATTCTCGAATGAATAGACTTCTCGATTGAGTACTAGTTGTGACTTCTCGATTAGTCCTTGAATGGCTGACTTCTTGAATGTTTAGACTTCTCAAGCGCATACTGTATTTGATGACTTCTCGATTAGACTAGACTTCTCGAATGAACGCTTTGAAACTGAGATTTCTCGATTGGTTCAGCTTTACCACTTCTCGAATGCTCCTTTTGCTAACTTCTCGAATTGATTTTCTGGACTTCTCGAATTTGTAACATTTCACACTACTCGATTGGCTTCAATATCTTGACTTCTTGAATGGATACTTCTCGATCGAATACTGAGCCAATGAGTGTTTTGATACTTCTCGACCAGTTGCATATTCATGACTTCTCGAAAGGGTGACTTCTCGAATGTGCATTTGCCTTAGTCGAATTCTTTGGCTGCATTCTTTATTTCTTCAATAAGCCTTCTTTGTCTTGTTGCATGATTCAACTTGAATCTTCTAACGGACTTTCTTATTTGGTTTTAATTACAACTTGGAATTACAATCTGATCAAACTTCTATCTGCGGTAATGCATATAAATGTCTAACTACCCTATTACAGAAGTTCTAAATATGTCATACCAAGACAAATAATTACATAGAATAGGCTTTATTTGGTCCAACAATCTCCCCCAATTTGGGAAATGATAAATTTTACAAATAATACAAGATATCAAGCCTACCTATTTTGTTTTTGTTGATGATTGGCATGATCATATCTCTCTTTCCTTTCTTTCTCTTCCCTTGTGTTGTCTTTAATTGCCTCAAGAATCTGTTGTCTGGCCATGACTTCTTCAATTAGGATTACATCTTTTAACATGTTAGCAACAATTTTGAGGGTGCGCATAGGATAGTCATGAATAAACTTGAATCTGATTTTGATTTTTGCCCCATTTCTCAGCTTAAATTCAACTCTATCAGGATCCTTGAATACTCTGCACTTTCCCTGTCTTTTCAGTTCTTCAGACAACCTTTCTATTATTTCTTCTTCTTTTCTTTTCTTGTCGATCATCTCTTCCAAATACATGACTTTGTCAATTTTCTTCTGATATTTCTTAGCTAAGTACTCAGCCATCTCCATCATTTTTAGTTTATCAATCATGCATCTTTTGTCAAACAGACTGATCACTCTTCTAATGTCATGAGTGGTTGAATTTGAGTTGTCATGATGAAAACCTTTTTCTTCTCCATCAACAGTTGTAACAAACATTCTCTTTTCCCTGATTTCTACTCTGATAATTCTGTCTGCCTTTCTTTGTTTGATCATTCCTTTATCAATCTCTACAAATTCTTGGATAGGCTTAATTTGAAGACCCTTATTAGCAACAATGGGCTGCTTTCTCCAATTAGGGCACCTAACTAGCACTGAACTAGTAGATTTCTTGAACTTTGTTGTTGTAGCAGTATTGACCTTTACCTGTTGACATGGCTTCAATTTCTTGATTTTATCCTTCTCAACTTCCTTCCTTATCACTCCATTAGCAGTAACTTTTACAAACATTCTTCTTGCAGATTTGGATTTAGGGGCTATAGCAGTTTCAGAAACTATTGAGACCACACTAGTACCCTAGAATTTGGTAGGTGTACCAGAATAAACACCAACAGTTTGCTGTTTGGAAGGCTTTTTTCTTTGATATTTCGTCTCCTTCTCAGAATCTTCTCTCTTCTTTTTGTCCACACTCTCCATTTTCTTATCTTTTTTCTTTCCATCCTAATCACTCCTGGACTCAGGCTTCTTGTCATTCTTGTCCTGATCCTTGTCCTCATCATCCCTTTTCTGTTTCTTCAGATCCCCACTTGCAAAGTCAAACACTTGGTCATTGATAAACTTCTTCATTTTCTCCACAATCAAATTATCTTCCACTTGCTAGACCTTTTTCTTTTCAATCAACTCAATTAGGTTTATGATTTGACTTCTGTTTCCTGAATTGAGATGTTAAAGAATTTTGAAGTGAACAAGTTTTTCTCCTCTTGCCATGTACATTACTCCATCTGGATTGAAGTATGTCTCAGGAAGAGCATTAGGTAGGAGGACCCAATATCTGATTTTTCAACTCTTCATCCTCCTGAGTAACTAATTCCACTGCTTTGTACAGGCACTCCAGCTCAATGTAAGATGGTCTTTGGAATAATGCAACAGAGACCTTGAAATAGCCAGACTCCATCTGCACTATTGGTTCCTTAAACATCTTGTCATTTTGTTCAAACTTGACTCCCCTTACTGCAACAATAGTATTGTCAAACATCTTCTTGTAGCTCCAATGGTTTCCATTGACTTGCTTTTTGATATGATGCAAATGGTCCAAGAAGTCTTTGTCAGCATTGGGCTTTAGAATTTCTCCTCTAAGTTTCCTCATAACAGCCTTTTGCCTTTCAGCCTCTATTTCTTCTCTTTTTTCCTCTCCCCTTAGGGTTGATATCCTGTTTTGGAAGAAATGTAGAATGATTGGGCTTTATGTGAGTTGGAACTAGTTCTGGAGGATCTTGATTTGTTTGTCCCAAGTTGGAGATAAGTTTCTGCAGAGAGGTGAGTTGAACAGAAATATTTACAAGTGTGGTGCCTTGAGTGGTAGAAGAAGTGACAAACTCCTTTTTGAGATTTTGTACATTTGACACAACTATAGAAATAGTAGTGGAAAGAGAGTCAACTCTAGCATTTAATTCATCAATTGTTGAGGCCTTGGCAGCTTCATCTTTTGCTTTAGATTGATAGTAGATGTCCACTTGAAGAGGTGATAAAGTATGCAGAGGCACATCTTCAGGCAACCTATCTACATGCCAGTTTTTGTAGAGTACTTCAACCATATTTTTTATTCTTCTTTGATTATCCAAGATGGTTGTGTTACTATTGACCATTTCTTTGAAAACCTTCTCCATGGTCTTTCTCCTGAGGAGACAGTCTTTGAATGACTAGGGAGTGTCCAGGGGATGCTATTTGCATGGTGTGGAGGTCCCCTAGACTACCCAATGTCTGTGAAGATACTTGGCTTTCATATGTCTTAGCCACCACAGAGTCTGAAGTAAAGACTCCTGAAGCCTCTGTGATTTTGATGGTGTCATCAGGATGTGCCTCAACATGCATTCCCTCATCATCTAAATGTGTTTCCTGAGTGGTGAGCACGGTGTCATGCACCAAGTCACTTGAATTGGGCTCACCAGGGAAATAGAAATCCTGATGATCAACAACCTCATGTGTTTGGATAGATACATTTGGTTGAGAATAAATTTAAGGAATTGAAGAGAGATTGTGAGTAGAAAAAAATGTTGGCAATTCCCCCTGAGAAAATGGGGAAGTTTCCATAGATGATCCTAATTGTGCACATTGTGTCTCATTTTCTATTGTGACTTCTTCATTGACAGAAGTGAGTTCCTGCAATGGTGCAGACTCTGTACAAGGTGGAGTGGGTTGGCTCCTAATTTTAATAGATACACCTTGTTGAGAAAGTGCATCTATAAGCAGATTTAATCCCTTGTTAATCTCTACATCCTGTTGGAAGGATATAGAGTGGTCTGTTTTGGCCTTTTTAATCTTTTTCTTCATGGTCAAAGGTTCCACAGGTGACTCATCAATATCATCTTTATTTTCTACAGCTACCTCTAACACTCTTTTCTTTACAGGTTTCTCCTTTTTCTTCTTTATAACTACATCCTGTTGAGAGAATGTAGAGGTTAGTTTGCTAACATCTATTGGATTCAAGGAAGGGTTAACAGTTGGGTTAGAAGTCCTTGGGTTAGGTGCATTAGGTTCTTCTGCTACCTTAAGACCTCCTACTGCATCAAGATAACCATATTTAGGTTGCACAAGTGGGTACCCTCTAAATACACTCTCCATGTGAGGGGTTATTAAAAGAGGTACATTCACTGTGTTTCTCCTATCCAATGTAGCAAAAATGATTTTTGACATGGATTAGGAGTAGTCAATTCTTTGTTTGTTCATCCTAGGCAATTCAATTAAACTAGAATTTTTATAGTTGAGAATTAATTGAATAAAACGAGGGAAGAAAATCTCATTACCTTTCTTGGGAATCCTGGTTATGAGTTCCCCAAGAACTAGCTTTCCAACATTGACCTTTTAGTTGTATGCCAATGAGTAGGCCAGTTTCATGGCAATGAGGCTTATCTGATCAAACCCTATTTTTCTATAGGTGAAAACTTTTATGATGGTGTCGAACAGGAATAACCACTCATTTCTCATGAATTTCTTGTTTATTTTTCCCAGGTTGAACTTCTCATCTCCTTTATCCACAGTATCAGCATACCTAATGAACTCCAGGAAGTCTAGAAGATCATATTCTGTAGGTTCTTCATTAAATTCCCCTGTTGGTACTTTCAAACTTCTGTTAACATCCTCTTCATCAAAACTTATGTCTTCTCCTTGGATTTTACAGGTGACAACCACTTTCGACCTCCTATCCTCCAAAGCTATATTTTCCCAGTTTGAAGTCATCCAAAACTGCTCAAGAATGTCAAGATATAGAGTGAGGTTTGCTAACAGAGCTTCTTTTAAGTAGGAATCGATGAGAAACCTAGTTAAACGTTTGTATTGAGGTTTAGCATCTGCATCTCTTGCTATGGCTAGAAAGTTGGTTTTAGGAATGGCATATACTTCGGTTGCAGGGGTGGAACTAGAAGACGCCATTGAGTGAGTGTATAGAAAGAGAGAAGCGAAGAAATGGAAGTTTTTTAGAGTAGAAAGCAAGGGATCAAGTGTAACTGTTTGAGAGCAAGAGTTTCTTTGAGTTTGTAGTTAAGTGTATAAATGAAATGTTAGATCTACTTTGATATTTATATGACACAGATAACTCGACTAAAATAGCAATCAATTTTAGTGATCGGGAAATCTGAAAAGAGTAAAGTTGTTTTAGTAGAGAAATGTCAGACTTTGATCAAGAACTAAGATAGTCAAGAACTCATCCAAACTATAGTCGAGAACACTGATGATTCGAGAACTCAAAAATGTGTTATTCGAGAACTCAAGACATTCGAGAACTCTTAGAATTGAACTTGTTCGAGAACTAAAGAATTTATACCTAGTCGAGAAGTCAGAAAGAATGACAACTTAACTACAAACTCCATTTTTTTTTTAGAGATTATTCTATTTTCACTTGGAAAATAAAATAATGATTTACAAACTTCATTTCTTAGATAAATAAAATTTATTTATTCATCCAAAAATGAGAAATGTGTTTGATTGATATTCTTGAAATTTTAATTACCACACTTGTTATTTAATAATGCACAAGTATAATAATTCTTTTTAGATTGTCTCAAAACAAAGAAATAGTTCCAAGTTAGTTTTTACAATGTATAATTTTTTAAGTAAAATCATGTACAACAATATAACTGATATATTTATAAATATACACCAGTTTTGTTTCACTTAGATAAATCATTTATGTCCATGTCTATGAAACAATTGTTGTAACAGTTGGAGAGATATATTTATTGGGCCACTTATCCTGAAGAATTTAGCATTCCGATTTCACTAACCAACCTATTGAAGGTGGTTTCATCAAGTGGTTTAGTAAATATATCAGCCAACGGTTTTTGTATAGGAACATAGAATAATTTAATCACTCCATTTTTTGCATGATCCCTTATGAAATGATACCTTACATTAATATGATTTGTCTTGGAATGGTTGACTGGATTGACAACAATTGATATGGCACTAGTGTTGTCACACATGATAGGAATTCCTTCTAACACCAGTCTATAGTCCCTTAATTGATTCTTGATCCAAAGTACTTGAGCACAACAACTTCCAGCAACAATATATTCACCCTCAGCTGTGGAAGTAGAAAATGATTGTTGCTTTTTACTAAACCAAGACACCAATCTCTGTCCAAGAAATTGACAGCTTCCTGAGGTACTTTTTCTATCCACTCAGCATCTAGTAAAATCAGCATCTGAATATCCAACTAGGTTGAATCCTGTTTCTTTTGGGTACCATAACCCATGAAAGGTGTTCTTTTGAGGTATCTCAGAATTCTTTTGACAACAATGAGATGAGATTCCTTGGGATTTTCCTGAAATCTTGCACATAGACACGTAGAGAACATAATGTCAGGTCTCCTAGCTGTGAGATAGAGGAGAGATCCAATCATTCCTTTGTAGGTCTTTATGTCTATACTTTTTCCTTTCTTATCTTCATCAAGTTTTGTAGCTGTAGACATTGGAGTTTTAGCAGTTGAGCAGTCTTGCATGTCAAACCTTTTGAGTAAGTCATTGATGTATTTTGTTTGACTTATGAAAATGCCATCAGCCCTTTGGCTTATTTGGAGTCCTAAAAAGTAATTGAGTTCTCTCATATTCACTTTGCACAAGTTTAGAAAACCTTTGACATAATTTTTCATTTATAGATCTAAAAATGATATCATCCACATAAATTTAAACTAGTATAACATCTTCATTATGATTCTTGTAGAAAAGAGTTTTATCAATAGTTCCTCTAGTGAATTGATTCTCCAGAAGAAATTTTGACAGAGTGTCATACCATGCTCTAGGGGCTTGTTTGAGTCCATACAATGCTTTGATGAGTCTGTAAACAAAGTCTCGAAAGTTTGGATCTTCAAAGCCAGGTGGTTGTTGCACATATACTTCCTCTTCTAATTCACCATTGAGAAATGCACTTTTAACATCCATTTGATAGACCTTAAAGTTTGAGTGTGCTGCAAAGGCTAGAAAAATTCTGATTGCTTTCAATCTTGCAACAGGAGAAAAAGTTTCATCATAGTCAATGCCTTCTTCTTGTGAATACCCTTTTGCAACCAACCTTGCCTTATTCCTTATTACTATTAAATGTTCATCCATTTTGTTCTTGTAGACCCATTTAGTGCCAATTACTGATCTATCATTTAGAGGTGACACTAATTCCTAAACATTCTTTCTCACAAATTGATTTAATTTCTCTTGCATGGCAATTATCCAATCTAGATCCAACATGGCTTCTTCAATCCTTTTTGGCTCATTTTGAGACAGGAAGCAAGCAAATAGGCATTCATTCATATTGTTCTTCTTGTCTTCATACCTTCATCAGGATTTCTAATGATTTGATCAGCTGTGTGAGCTCTATTCCATTTATTTTGATGAGCTCCATCTTTATCATTTGAGCATTTTTCTCTTGATTGAAGTTGTTGCCATTTGTTGCAGATCCTTGAGAATCTCCCCATGAGTTGATGTTAGGGTTGTGTGGAGAATTCTAAAGTTGAATGTGACTGTAATCTTCATTTTCTCTTTCCTCAATTGTTCCATGTGAGATATCTACATGTGACTCTTCATTAGTGTTGATGACATTTTCAGTTACAAATGTTTCAGAATCCATTTCATTTTCAAATCTCAAGGTGTCACATTTTTCACCTTCCAAATTCATAGCAGGGAATTTGAAATCATCAAATGTCACATTTGTGCTTTCCATAACCTTTTGTTGATCAATCACATATACTCTATAGACAGTTTTGTCCAGAGAGTATCCCACAAAAATTCTTTCATATGCCTTGGCTTCAAACTTCCTAAGGTTANCCCAAGGTTGTTGACATCATCTTTGAGAACAAAGCACTTGGTTCCAAACACATGCATGTATTTTACAGATGGTCTTCTATTTGTCATGATGTGATAATGAGTCTTTCCAATTAGTTTTGTGATGAGTGTTCTGTTTTGAGTGTAACATGCATTTCTAACAGCTTCATCCCAAAAACTAGTTGGTAGATTTGCTTCTGTTAACATGGTTCTTGCAGCTTCAATGAGAGTCATGTTCTTTCTCTCAACCACTCCACTTTGTTATGGAGTTCTTGGGGCTGAGAATTGATGGGTGATTCCATTCTTTTTGCAGAATTCATTGATTATAACATTTTTAAATCATGTTCCATTGTCACTTCTTATGGCTATTACTGGTGTAGGGCCTTTATCCAATCTTCTCAAATTCTCAATGATGACCTCAAGAGCTTCATCTTTTGAGTGCAAGAATTCTACCCAAGTGCACTTTGAAAAATCATAAACCACGACTAGAGTAAATCTTTTCTTAGACATGGACATGACATTTACTGGTCCAAACAAATCCATATGAATTAATTGCAGTGGTTTGGTGATTGAAGTAAATTCCTTACTTTTGTGACTTGATCTCTTCATTTTCCCTTTCTGGCATGCCTCACACTATCCTTCTATGCAGAATTCAAGTGTGGGCAGGTCCTTCACTAATTATCTTTTGACTAGAGAATTAATGTTTTTGAGATTTAAGTGAGATAACCTCTTGTGCCAAAGAAAACTTTCATTTTCTGAGGCCTTGGTATAGAAACATCAAATTTCCTCCTTGTTTGCAGAATCCAAATCTGCTACAAACAGGCTTCCCTTTCTTATTCCTTGCAGAGCAATCTCCTTGTTCTTTTAGTGTGATATGAGACACAATTCCTTGTTAAACTCCACCTTCAAATCTTTGTTGCAGAATTGAGTGATGCTGAGAATATTTGCTTCAAACCACTGATCAGGGCTACATTTTCAATGACAATATTCTCATGAATTAATTTGCCATATCCCATGGTGAAACCAATGATGTTGTCTCTAAAGGTTACCATTGTGCTAGCCTTATCTTTAAATTGTGACAGCAGGGCCTTGTCACCAGTCATATGCCTTGAACATACACTATCCAAGATCCACATGACCTTGTTCTTACATGTGCCCTGCAAACATACACAAATCAAGTTTTCTTTGATACCCAAACAAGGTTGGGTCCTTTATGCTTAGTTTCATGAATGTCATTCCTATTTTTAAAAAAAATTCTTGCTGCACATGCATGTTCTCATTTTTCTTATTTTGACTTTTAGCTTGATTAGTGCTTTCAGAACTAGATGCATGCTTAGGTGACATGGAGTGTTTTCTATGTTTAACAGGACTAGCAGATTTAGGCCTAGTGTTGTTGATGTCTAGATTCTGACTTATGCATCCATCAATAAACTGTTTCCTGAGCCTAAAGCAAGTATTCATGATATTCATGTTGCATGGCATACAACCAAATTTGTCACAAAATTTATTATCATCATGCAGCAAAGGTTTTACATATCCATAGGCAAATTCATTATTTTTAATAACAGGTTTCTTGCACATATGAGTAAGATGATTTGTTGAACCACAGTTTTTACAAATCTTCCTAGGTGCATTATGAACATGTGCATAATTGTTGTGTTTGTTAATGCCTATATTTCCATTCCTATTTGCCTTTTTCTTTTTAACATGCATGGTGTCATTTTTCTAAACATTTTATTTTGGTTCAGTTTTAGCAGGAATGGGCTTGGGTTTGATTGTGTTGGTTCTTCTTCTTCAACAGAGGGCATATTATTTTTAATTGTTTCATTATCCTCATCATCCAACTGTTATTTGATGACCATACTAACCTCATCAAGTTCAACAATTGATTTCTTAAAAATTGATTCCTTAACATTTTTCAAGATGTTAGGATTTCCAAGGATTTTAACTTTCTTGCCTTTTGTTGAAACAGATTTCTTCTTTTTGAGATTTTCATAATCAAAACCAACTCCAATCCTAGAGTTTTCCTTATGTTTCTTATGAAATTCTTGAACAATAGTAGCTGAGTTTTGATAAGATCTGGTTTTCAATTCATTTTCAGAAATTTGTTTTTTAAGAAAATTTTCAATTAGTTCAGAACAAACAACTTTGTTTTTTAGATACTCATTTTCCTGTTTCAAGTTCTCTAGAGCTATCAAAGATAGTTCTAAGGTCTCATTTCTAGCAATTAGTTCATCATTAGCTTTTCGTAACCTAGCAATTTCCTCATATGCAGCAGTCATACTGGTGAATATTAAACATTTCAATGCTCAATTCTTCAACAGTTTTCTTATATTGAGAATTTGACATGTCAAGAGAGATCAATGAAGGTACCTGAGAATTTGAGGATGAAGCTCCATCATGTGAGTTGGCCATGAGTGCCAGATTCCCATACCCATCCTCCTCATCTTCATCTGTGTCATCCCAACATTTTCCTTCAACAACATAAGTCTTTCCTGTCTGCTTTTTGAGGAGAGCTTCATACTTGGATTCTAGTTCTAAGTAATATTTATCCTTCTTGATTGATTTAGGTTTTCTACATTCTATTGCAAAATGTCTAAGCTCATTACAGTTATAGCATTTTATTTTAGATCTAACAACTGTTTCAGTTTTATACCCTCCATTGGTATTGCTTCTTGTTGGGTTCTTTCCTTTGCTTGAAGATTTGAAGTTTGGTCTTGGTTTAAAACTTTTGTTTCTTTTAAAGCTCAAATTTTCAAATTTCTTTGCCATGAAGGCCATGGTTTTGTTGTCCATGCCTTCAAGTTCTTCAATGGTGTAGAAATATTATTCCCCTGATTCACTCTTGACAGAGTCTTTCTCTTCCTGTTCCTGTTCTTCAAACTCTTCAATTTTCAACTTTTTGCTTGTACTAGTCTTCTCAGTTTTTGAAAGTTCCTTTACAACCAAGGCATTTGAGACATTTTCCATTTTCCCTCTATTTGCTAAAATATCATTCTTTTGATAAAATTCAAGCTCATATGTCTTTAGTATTCCATAGAGAGTCTCAAGTGGAAGCTTTGTGAGATCTCTTCCTTATCTTATTGCAGATATTTTGTGCTTCAGATGCTCTAGGAGAGTCAACAAGAACTTCATATTTTTTTCCTTTGTTTCATAGTACTTCCCATGAAGTTGAAGATCATTGATTAGTTTGTTGAACCTCTCAAATACTTCAGTTATACCTTCATTTGGTTTTGACATAAAGGCCTCATACTGAGAAACAAGGAGATGCCTTTGATTGTCCCTTACCTCTTCAGTTTCTTCACAAAGAATTTCTATAGTTTCCCATATATGTTTGGCAGATGTACAATTTACAATATTATTGTACATGACAATGTCCAGTGACTCAATTAGTATGAGTATTAGACTATTGTCAAGAGATACCTTCTCCTTTTCTATATCTGTGTACTGAGATAGGTCCTTAGGTATCCATGTTGCAGGGATAACTTCAGAACCACTAGTAGTTTTAGGAACTAATATTACTGGCATGAAAGGACCATTCTTCAATATTTATGGATACGTGGAGTTTGCAGCCTTTATGAACATCAACATTTTTCTCTTTCATAAGTTGTAGTTTTCTCCGTCAAAAGGAGGAATCTTTATACTGGTTAGCTTCTGAGAACTCATCTTGATCTTTTAGACTGTATGTATGTTAACAACCTGGCTCTGATACCACTTGTTAGGAATAAGGAGTCCCAGAAGTTTACAGGGGGGTGAATGTATACTTCAAGACTTTTTCTCTTCTTATGATAAAACTATGATGAACTTTTTAGATTGTTTGTTTTAAGGGTTTATTGAAACAAGCTTGGTGTTTTTCAAGAACATAAAGCAATAAGTAATGAAACACTAAATGTAACTTTCAATCTAATTGTATTAGAATGAATCTTTGCTACAATATGAAATTCCACTTGAATTTCAGCTTCTTGTTCTAGGAAGATTACAAATGTATGAATACACTTTTTAAAACTCTTTCAAAGATACTGTCAAATGAGGTTGTGCATAAAATATATAGACAACATGTCCCGTGCACATGCTCACATAAGACAGTTTAGATAAAACTAAAAATAGACAAGAAATACTTTATATTTGACTAATATCTATTTCTAGCTAACACTGTTTTGACAGTCTGCTACGTTCAGCTTTATATCTTATGTCACCTGTCTTGCATATCTTATCAACTTCATTGTAGTCTTGTCTCTATCTTCACAGTCTTGACTTGTCCTGCAAAGATAGAGCTGTAAATTATTTGTCTTGTTCTTCTGTAATTCTCCTTGAAAATAGCTCTTTGGAACAGTCGAGTACTCTGTTGAAATTACTTCGAGAAGTCATGGTGATTGACTTCTCGATTGAGTACTAGCTGTGACTTCTCGATTAGTCCTTGAATGGATGACTTCTCGAATGTTTAGACTTCTCGATCGCATACTATATTTGATGACTTCTCGATTAGACTAGACTTCTCGAATGAACGCTTTAAAACTGAGATTTCTCGATTAGTTCAGCTCTACCACTTCTCGAATGCTCCTTTTGCTAACTTCTCGAATTGATTTTCTGGACTTCTCGAATTTGTAACATTTCACACTACTCGATTGGCTTCAATATCTTGACTTCTCGAATGGATACTTCTCGATCGAATACTGAGTCAATGAGTGTTTTGAGACTTCTCGATCAGTTGCATATTCCTGACTTCTCGAAAGGGTGACTTTTCGAATGTGTATTTGCCTTAGTCGAGTTCTCAGACTGCATTCCTTATTTCTTCAATAAGCCTTATTTGTCTTGTTGTATGATTCAACTTGAATCTTCTAAAGACTTTATTCTTTGGTTTTAATTATAACTTGGAATTACAATATGATCAAACTTCTATCTGCTGTAATGCATATAAATGTCTAAGTCACTACCCTATTACAGAAGTTCTAAATATGTTATAGCAAGACAAATAATTACATAGAATATGCTTGATTTGGTCCAACAATTATATTATATTTAAATTATATTCTATATTTTCTATTTTAAAATTCTTATGTATCCTATAATTTTTATTTAATATACTGTATTATTAAAGTTTATGAATATTAATATATAAATATCATTATAAAATAACATATAACTTTAACCCCCGATAGTCCTCCTCTTATACAACTCCTCACTGATAATATTATATTATATTAACATAAATTCTCAACGTTATAAAATTTTATAGTAAATATCAATAAAATATAATATAAAAATTAAATTTACCCAAATATTAGTGATTCATCCCGTGTTTTGCACGGGTTATAAGCTTGTATAATATTATTCGTGAGGAGTTGTATAAAAAGATGACTATTAGAGGTTAAAGTTGTATGTTATTATATAATGATATTTATATATTAATATTCATAAACTTTAATGATATATTAAATAAAAATTATAAGATAAGTAAGATTCTTAAAATAGAAAATATAGAATATAATATAATATTATCCGTGAGAAATTGTATAAAAGGAGAACAATCGGGGTTAGAGTTGTATGTATGATATATATATATATATTTTAAATTAGATTTTATTAAAATTGAATAGTTAAGATCGTTTATATGGTTAATCTAAAATTGAACGGTTATGATATTTTCTATGGTTAATCTTGAACCAAATTTTTTAACCTCACAACAATAATGATATAGTACAGATATATCAAACATCTTTAAGATATACTATCATATTTGGTACAATAGGATAACAATGAAATACGTAATGACATACTAAAAAAATAAAACAATAAAATTAAAATGCGTGGAACCCTAATCTTATGGAGTCTAAAAATACTAAATAAAAACGATACATACCCATAAATCTAACATAATCTCAGGTCAAAGGCTTAACATTCTTTGTATCAAAGATAGCTACTGATATGTATAGCTACACACGTGTCGTAAACTCAACCGGAATCGTAGCGCATGAATTAACTAGCATTTTGTACAAGAGTTTCAAGTCCGGAAAACCACTATAAATACGAAGGTGCCGCATAGCCCCATAACAAATTCACTTGAATAATAAGCGAGCAGTAAAATCTTGAGAGCCACTGTAAAAAATTTGGAGCAGAGGTTAAAAAAACCAAGAGAGAAAAAGAGAGAGCGTTACTATAAAACAGTAAGAAAAACACTACCAGAGCAAAGAAAGCTAGGGAGAGGTGAGGATGGGTGGTTGGGCCATTGTTGTGCACGGTGGTGCAGGTGTCGACCCGAACCTCCCTGCAGAGCGCCAAGAAGAAGCTAAACAACTTCTTACTCATTGTCTTAATCTCGGCATTTCTGCTCTTCGCTCCTCCCTCCCTGCTATCGATGTCGTTGAACTCGTTGTATGTCTTCGAATCTCGTTTTATTTTTATGTAATGTTTGTGTTTCGACATTGTTTTTGTTGTTAGTTCATTTTTACAATCTTGTAGGAATTAATATTTGTTAGATTATATTAGTCGTTAAACCTCGATAAATGAATGAGCTTCATTTATCGAGGTTTTGTTAAAAAATGTGTTGCACTCGAAATAAATGAGTGGTACACGTAAATTATTGTAAAGAGTCTTTTTCGATTTTTATGTGTAATTATACTAGTGCGAATTAAAAGAGCAAAGTTTTATGGATGTGCTAACTGCTATAATAAACCTATAATGTTTGTTATCTTGGTCATTTTCGTGATTATATGCATGGGAAATGAGAAGTTTGATTTTGTTATGATTTTGGTGTAGGTGAGAGAATTGGAAATAAATCCATTCTTCAATTCGGGGCGTGGATCTGCACTGACTGAGAAAGGAACTGTGGAGATGGAAGCGAGTATTATGGATGGGAGAGGCAGAAGATGCGGTGCAGTTTCAGGCGTGACCACGGTTAAAAATCCTATTTCACTTGCCCGTTTGGTCATGGACAAGTCGCCCCATTCTTATCTAGCCTTTTCTGGTGCTGAAGCGTTTGCCAAGAAGCATGTAAGCTTTTCTTGATTTTCTGCCTCCAATTTAATTTCTATACAAGGATACTAGTACTATGTAGACTTAGGCCTATTGAAATTAAGTTGTTAAAACTTGAAAGTGTTTATTATGTAAATTTAAGTACATCTTGCAGGAAATTTGAATTACTGCAAACTAATGTTAACTTGTAGCCGTGAATATCATGCACCTGACACCACATCCACATGTGACTGCCCCCACCCCCTCTATAAATAGTAAAAGTTACAGAGTACAAATCTACATGAAATTGAGTAGGTGACATGGTTTGTAGGATTTTTTAAGCATTTTGTTGTGTATTCGAATATCAGGCACTTATTCCTCATTGTTACTCTGTATTTTGTGATTTTTATCTCAATTCTGAAATTCGTAGCATTCTCTCATACTTTAAAAACTCGTATGGTACCTGAAATATGAAGTCAAAGTTCTGCGGCATGACATTACTAGTTTTTTTTCTTTGGCTGATATCATCACTTTTGGTCACAATTAGCTGGAAGAGCTTTTTAATATNAATGTTTCCAACCAAAGCTCTTCGTCTGAACCAGTTAAAGAGACAGGAAGTAGAAATAAGAGGAAGCATTTGTCTGAATGTGATTCACATGTCGCGGTTGAGGAGATGCCTCTGTCTCTAAAAGAAATATATGCACGGCATTCTGTTTATGACAATCTGGCATTAAGATTTGTTGTTGTTTTTCCAGGACCTGGAAATGGTGGATAATGAATACTTCATTACTGAGGACAACAAGGGCATGCTAAAACAGGCAAAAGAAGCCAACACCATCTTGGTACATTTTATATCAATATCAAAAACACAATTTATAATTCTTATTAATAGAAAATGTAAACTACATAGAGTAAAATTAACATTTACATTTCATTTTGTAACATGGAATGAGCAGTTCGACTACAGAATCCCGTTAGATTCCTGTGGTGCAGGCGTGGAGAGTCCAATTCAGATGAACGGGCTCCCTATTAGTGTCTATGCGCCAGAGACTGTTGGTTGTGTGGTGGTGGACAGCCAAGGCCGTTGTGCAGCTGCTACTTCCACTGGTGGCCTCATGAACAAAATGATGGGGCGAATTGGTGATTCGCCTTTAATTGGTGCTGGAACCTACGCGTGTGATCTATGTGGTGTCTCTTGCACTGGGGAAGGCGAGGCGATCATACGTGGAACTCTGGCACGTGATGTTGCAGCAGTGATGGAGTACAAAGGGTTGGGCCTGCAAGAAGCAGTGGACTTTGTGGTGAAAGAAAGGCTTGATGAGGGGAAGGCAGGACTAATAGCAGTGTCCAAGAATGGAGAAGTGGCATATGGATTTAATTGTGTGGGAATGTTTAGAGGATGTGCTACTGAAGATGGGTTCATGGAAGTCGGTATTTGGGAATAGATAGCCCATGGCTAGTATTTGATGAGCAGGCCTCTTTGCTTTGGTGGTTCAAGCGGTGTTGATTAATAACTAAAACCATAGAAACTGTTGCAGCTTGTTGACAAGATTATTATGGTTTTGTTTTTATTTTCTATCTTTATCTATCCTTTTATGTTGAGCTAGTTGGTGTTTACAATAGTGATGTTCTGTAAATATATGTTTCATTGCTTTTCATTAACCAAGTTAATTTCTTGCTCTTTTAATTAATATAAATATTCTAACCACAAGTGCCCAGAATTTAGGCCAGAGCAAGGAAATTTGCAGGCGATGAGGGTACGAACTCAAAGGTCCAGTATAGCAATAAGTTTATGATATCGAAACTAATATTTGTTCTGTAATTCTCAGTTCGAGCTAAATTTTCTGCATCCACAATATATCAATCTAAACTTTCTAACATTTTGTAAGACAGGGTATGAATTGTATAAAACAGAGAGCTAGTAAATTGTATAAGATATAAAACCTCTCAAGTGCCAACAATATGAAAAGGGAGCAAGAACTTTCAAGTGCCAACGTTAGGCACTTGAGACTTTGGAGTCGCTGCTTACAATGATTTGAATTTTATAGAAGCTACATATTTGCTTACTGAACAGCTAATCAAACAAAATGTACCTC
>QRFB01004386.1:0-11679 GCA_008931105.1 Oenanthe javanica | reverse complement strand
TCGGAGAGAGGAGAGACAGTGGGTCGAGAGAGAAAGAGAGAGATCGGAGAGAGTGATAGAGAGAGAGGTAGAGGTGGCCATAAATATTTATAGGAGCTGCGGAGTTGTAGCCGTTGGAGGTAGCCGTTGGAGGGGAGGTAGCCGTTGCAGTGCAGAAGCCGCAAGTAGCCGTTGCGCAGCAGGGAGCCGTTGCAGACGTGCAGGCACGTGGACAGCACGCGCGAGCGGGCGTGCTGCGGGTCGGGGCGAGTCGCATGCGGTTGGGNNNATTTTATCTCCGCCTCTACCATCACACATCCCAAGAAAAACACAACCCCACTCACGATCATGACCGGAAAAGCAAAGCCAAAGAAGCACACAGCCAAGGAGCTAGCCGCCAAGCTTGACGCAGCAACCACCAATCGCGGCGGTGGTAAAGCCGGAATCGCCGATCGAACCGGTTCCACAAAAGGCGGCCACGCAAAGTATGAGTGTCCTCACTGTAAGATAACTGCACCCGATGTTAAATCTATGCAGATCCATCATGATTCTAAGCACCCGAAGATTCCGTTTGATGATACCAAGATTAGTAATCTTCATGCTACTGCTCCTGTTGTTGCTGAGTCTTCGGCTCCTCGTCCTGGTGTTCGTGGTAGTCTCAAAAAGTGAGACTACTGTTTTAGATACTTGCTTATCGAAAAGTGTTTTTTCGATAAGCTATATCTATATGTCGGAAGACTTTATTTGATCTTGATATTATTATGTTGTCATAAACTTGTAATGATACGCCTTATGTTCCGAATCGAATATCAATTGTGTGTTCTGTTTATATGCTATTGTATTGGAATGTTTTAATAGGATTAGAGATGATGGTGTGCGTTTACAAATTATAATAATTTGATCATACGTGTATATATATATATAAGAATTTATCTCGAGGTAAGAACAGATTGCAAATCGGAGAATAGTACAGATGAGAAGAGATTCAGGTCAGTTGTTTTGTATGTTCATCTTTCTAGAGGTGGACTTTGTTTCCTAGTATATATGAATTTAATCAAGTTGCCTATATGATAGTTTCAGTAAGCTATTAATTGTAATCCCCCGTAAGGAAATGTTTTTTTGGTATCCATATCTCTGATTAATCGAGTAATTTCACTTCTTAATTTGTTTTCGGGTTATGATACAACGTAGAATTTTACTTATATATGCTTGAAAGTTATTGAAG
The DNA here is from genome assembly GCA_008931105.1 of Oenanthe javanica. Taxonomy (NCBI): domain Eukaryota; kingdom Viridiplantae; phylum Streptophyta; class Magnoliopsida; order Apiales; family Apiaceae; genus Oenanthe; species Oenanthe javanica. Next base: position 10,475 of record QRFB01004386.1, on the reverse strand, counting down.
TCCAACTATTGATCATAATTTTTTAAGTGATATACTCTGTATTTGTTGAAGACGTTGTTTGACCTTTGCTTTACTGCAAAGCTGCTGTCATGCCTTTGGTTCCGTTGGGTAATTTTCTCAATTGCATTGGATTTTCACAAGAGAATTGAAATGGTTTGGGAGATTTGTTGTTTAGACCGATGTCTAGGCCATCGGTTGAATCAACAAAGATTGTGTCCTCTCCTAGGCCTTGGTCAGAAAGATAATTGGTGTAGGGATTATAAGAGTCAATACCGCACGTATTGTTGGTGCACCCAGGCTTGCTAGGAAGATTGTAGCTCTTGCACATAGTGCAGCCCATGCATCCTTCCGTTTTAGCATTTTTGCATTTTTTGGAGCCACATTTGATGGGTTGGTAGGTTGGTAAATTGTAAACGTCACAATTGAACCAGGTGAATTGGCCACTAATATCAATGACTACGTCAACATGGTTGTCATTTGTTGAAACTTTTAAGGTACTGTAGTACTGCAATGTTTTGGTGAGCTTCTGCGTTGGCAATAAATAAGAAGACAATCACCAAGTAAAATAGAAGATGGTAATAGATGAAAGATGCCATAGCCAGGTATTTGCGAAGATGAAGCACACCGATATGTAGAATGGTACTAATGGTAGGAATATCTTTGGCAAATATATATATAGGCATGAGTTACAGACGGTGGAAATTGTAGCTGCGAATAAATTAATTGATACCAAAGACCAAACCGAGGAATGGTGCAAACGGTGGTAATTTATATTATATATTACAATTTCTCAATGTTTTGGATCAGCTCATTGATTTTATGACTAATTTGTACCCAAAGTCATGTAGTCTTGTGCACTGGTCTTGTATAGAAAGGTTAGTGCAATGGTCCTTTGCATATTGAAAGGTCGAACAATGGATAAATAGGAATAATTGACATGTCATTTAGGAGCTTGTAAACAAATGTCTCATAATTGCATGGTCAGCTTTTTGGCACATGCTGAATTGCATGTAGACAACCAAGTGGAAATTTATAAACCTGATCATACTGGTTGCCAAAGAAGAACATTATGAGTTCATGTAACAAAGAAAAAGCAAGTCATATTTCCATTACCATGTGACTGAACACAATATAGATATTTTTTGTTACATTTTTTTCCAATGGAATAGTTGGTTGCAAGTCGATACAAGGCTGAAAATTGTGGGACCTGGTATTCTATCGAAACAGTTTACTAGAAATTGTGGGACCTGGCATGCATACATGCACATATAATTCTTAAAAGTTCGATAAGATAAAATACTTTAGGGAGATTAATGGATAATAGTGAATAATGCGCGTAACCTCCCCTTTCTAGTTTCTTTACCTACTAAGCCAATCTTTCTATCAAAGTAAAAAAAATTGTTCACTACAGATTGTGCAAAGTTATTTAGAAATGCAAGACTGAGCATGTACTTACTTATGGAGACCGTGAATTGGAATCAGAAATTAAGAAGTTTCAAGGCATTAGTTTCTAATCTCTGATCAAACAGCGTCTTCCACACTCTTGAACTCATACCAAGTCCTTCACCGTCTATCTCCATACACCTCCAGCGAGACATGTTCTTTACCTTTTCTGATCTGGGCGTGTTGCCTAATCTAGGATTAGTTAATAATTATGTTTGATTAAACACGTAATAGTACAAACAAACACCCCATTGTTTACAAAAACAATGACTATTTCACCAGGGGGCTTGTATAAAAGAGCATTGAGCTTCCATAACTTTGAACACATCTTCAAATCTCTCACTCTTTCCATCTTACATTTTCCATAATGGCTTCTTCTTCTTCTTTCACAAGTTGCACACACTTATTTTTCGTCTATTGTCTCCTCTTCATAACTTCATCAACAACCCAAACTCTGACTCGACCCATAGGCATCATCCTTTCTGTCACAAAAGATCCATCAACTTCACAATACATTACAGAAATAAAACAAAAAACACCTCTTGTTCCTGTTAAACTAGCTGTTGAACTTGGGGGTAAGTTCCTGTGGGTTGTTCGCGATAAAGGCTACACCATGTCAATACGTCATCGTACCATCCATTGCATTGTAAATCAGCCTCATGCTCTCTTTCCAAGTCCAGTTGGTGCTTAACTGAGTGTTACTCCCACTCAAGGCCTGGTTGCACCAACAATACGTGCACGCTGTTCCCCGAAAACCATTATGCTCCCTTATCAACAAGTGGAACCTTAGGTTCCGATGTCCTCTCAGTCCAGTCTGCCTTTGGCGGGCCACCTGTCACCATATCATGATTCCTCTTTGTTTGTGGAAGTACAAATTTAGTAGAAAATCTTTCTAGTGGTGTTACTGGTATGGCAGGGCTTGGAAGGACTGAGGTATCATTGCCTTCCCAGTTCTTTGCTGCATTTAGCTTGAAAATAAGTTTGGACTGTGCTTGGGTAAAACTTCATCTAAGGTGCTATATTTTTCGGAGAATTTGATTCTTCAACAGCACCTCTTACTTACACTCCCCTTCTCATCAATCCAGCAAGTACTTCAGGCGTTTACGCTCTAGGTGAAGCTTCCACTGAGTACCTCATTGGTGTTAAATTTATTAACATCAACCAAAAACCTGTCAAACTAAATTCAAAATTGTTGGCGATCAATGCCACTGATGGCCAAGGCGGAACTAAGATTAGCAGTGTCGACAAGTACACAACACTGGAAACTTCAATCTACCACGCAGTAACTAATGCATTTGTAAAAGAATTGACAATTTGGATAACTGGATCGGTTTCAGATCGCATTCATTTGGATTGGATCAACTGCGGTTTTGATATATTTGGATTACTGTTTGTATCGGATCAGATCTAGTTTGAATTAAAATCAGTTAAATTTCGGATCAAAATTAGATTAAATTCGGTTCGGAGTAAATTCGGTTCAAATCATTTCGGATCAGAAAAGTCAGAAAAATACAGTCTGAATTAATTTTGAATTAGTTTTTAATTATAGTAAAACTAAAATAAAGGTCGTTAAATACGTTTGTTGAACTAATAACTTATTCATTATTTTTCTCCTTCTGTTTTTTAATTTGTGAAACTTTAAAAAATCATCTTATTATTAAATATATTAGTTATAATATAAAATAATATAAGTTTTTAAAATTTTGATTGTATAACCATTTTAATTCTTAGATATAAAATTATTTTAAATATGAATTCTACTTAATTATAGATTAATTTAGTGAATAAAAAGTGGGTTAATACAATAGATTTTGAAACATTAAAATATAACTAAAAATTTAGATTAAAATTTAATTTATCTCTTTTCTAATTCGATTTAATTCATATTTGTATTGAATCAGATTTCTTATTTCGAGTCAGATTCGGTTCAGATGAATATGTATTCGGTTCTAATCGGTTCCAAGTAATTATCGGGTCTAGTATTTTCAGATTATTTTTGGTTAAATTTTCGGTTCGGGTAATTTTTGATTCAGATCAAATCAGTTTTCGAATATTTATCGGATTATGTAATTTCAGATATAAAATTGAATTCGGTTCGATGAATTTCAGTTCGATTCTTCGGATTCAGACTCATTTTCCCAAGTCTATGCTACAATAAGAAGGGTTTGTTTAAAGATTAAATCTTATTTTAAACTCAAAAAACTCCAAAAAGAGTTCAGTGTGTTTGGAAGTTAGAAGTTTGATTAGAAATTAGAGGATTGAGGTAAATTAGAGATTTGAACAAGTAATCCTCTAATATATGTGTTTGCTAGTTAGTGGATTGAAATAGCTTATTGAGGTGAAAAAATTAATTTTGAAAAAGCTACTTTTATGAGTTTTTTGAATTATAGGTTTGTCATGTGCATAGTTTAAATACAAACAGGTAATTCAAACAGTTTATTATTAAAGAGTTTTTTGTTTCAAAACAGCTAATTCAATCCATTAGTCAAAACAGTTATTCAAATTAATTTGTCAAAACTGTTAATTCAATGCGCTCCGACTAACGATTAACCGCTAATTACCCAACAGTTCCAATATCTGCCGCCCTTGGTCTAATGTTCAAAATGAGGATGATATATGCTTGTGTGGTTCTATTGTGAGTTTGCAAAATCTATTTGGGTAGTTATTGATCTCCAAGAATATATAAATTTGGAATTAATTAATCAAATGATAAAAATAAATGAGACCTAAGTATTAAAGAAAAATCTTACTGTTATATCGAATCATATATTCATGACCAATTTTCATAAACTATAAATATATATATGTGTGTTGAAAATGTTTCACTAAATATAAAAAAAATTATTATAAAAGTTCAATATATTCCACAAACTTAAATATAATATTCCCTTCATTCCATTTGATATAATTCACCTTTCCTTATTTTTAATATATCAGTTTTCAATTCATAGTTTAAATAGTTTATTCACTATATATTTCCAAACATTAAGTCTGTCAAAGTACAAACTTGAATCTGCAAGAATTAGTCAAAATTCTTAAGTTTGTATTCAACTTCCCCCCTTCTACAAACTTGTACTAAGGGAAAATAAAAGATTGTTTAGGAAAGTTTTCGATACTTGAGAGAGAGCCCACATGTTAAAACAATGTTGAATCAAATTTTTGTGAAAAAAAAAGAGAAGAAAAAAAACAAAAAAAGGAAAAAAGAATGTTTGAATAAACTACTTCAATACCCAAATTTCCTCACAAATAAATACAAATTTGAGATGATGGGCAAAAGTAGATTGACTAGTCTTGTTTTGTGGCCTTTATTACTCGAGTTATTAAGTCCTTAGGGGTATTATGAAACCTAATGCCTTAAGACCAACTAGTTTGGGAGTCATTGACCCAAAACTCACTACCTGGGTAACATAGAAAGCCTAAGAAAACAGACACCGTACAGTCAATGAAAAAAGAAAAAAAAAGAAAGAAAAAAGAGAAAAAAAATGCGAATTTTGGCTAGATACTTGTTTTGATAGAGATTGGGTCTGTTTAATATTAGTTGAAAAAGAGGAAATGTACTTATTCAATTGATTCTTCATAGACCTATTTTCACAACACACCTCGGGAGTTTTTGTAAATGTTTGAGTCAATATAAGTGAATTTTAGATACTTACATCTTATCAATTATTAGAAGAGTCTTTTTGGTATGTATTTTCCTAAAAATTCTTTTGTTGACATCGATGAACGTTATTGTTACTTGAGTTGAATACTTGCTAGAACATTTCACAGATTTTATGGGTATATCTTCTGTAAACCCTTAGGAGACAACACTCCTCCGGTAGAGATCGTCTACGAGTTTAAATGGATTGTTACACCTAAAAGTATCCATGAGTCCTACGACAGTGGTTAGGTTTTTATTAGAGTATTTTTCCTTTTGATTTTCTCGAAGACGAGCAAAAGATAGGTATGGGGGTATTCAATAGGTCCATATTTAATACATTTTTTAATACCTATTTTATGTTTATTTTCTTAATTTTATTAACTAATTAATTGTTTTTATTTTGTTTTGTAGGAAATTAATTAAAATCAGAATTGTAGCAGAAAAAGGAAAATATAATGAAGGAGGTGGAATTACTTGGAGGCAAAGCAATTAGAGAAAAAAATGAATGTTTGTTGGAGAAGAAAAAGGAATAGAAGCAAATATTTAGAATTCAATTTGTAATCGATATAGAAGACCTACATTATTTTCCATATATATATGAGTCTCCTCTCTTGTATTTCAGAACCTTGAACTTTAACTTTAACGTTAGTTTTTCAATAATTAGGAGTAGTTGTAGAGTACTTTTATTTTCTTGTTCTTTCAGTATAAACAAGTTTTTTCTAAACACTTTTGTCGTTATTTGCATGCTTTATATTAGTTGCTTTCTTTGCTTCTTTAATCATGTGTAGTTAAATCTCTTACCCTAGGATGAAGATGAAGTTAATTAATTATTTTTAGTATTTACTTGTTCCTATTATTTGATTCTCATGATTTTTCTTGGTGCTTAATTGTTTGATTAACAAAGTGATTTTGATAAATTATTGTTACCGAATTTTTTTCATAGCCTATGAAGTTTTGATGCGTTATTGTTAGATAATAAATTTCATAGTATATGTTTGTCTCGTTAATTGATATTTGTTTGTTAAACAAATCTCATATCAACATTATTTGTCTAGTCTGCCTAATTTATTTGTTAGGGTTTGAAATTTCATAGTCTCTGAGGATCGATATGTGATTGCTACAATTAACTATTGTGCGCTTGCAGTATTTTTACACATGCTTCCATCCTAAATTGTGCGAGTGACTTATCTTTACCAGCATTTCGACACATTTATAAGAAGCTGGCCTATTTTAACAAGCATTTCTACACATTTAAAAGAAGTTGCATGAAAAATTACTTGCAGGGAATGTACAAACAATATTCTGGTGTCACCAGAATAATCGAATAAAAATATGTATATTAAACAAGACATTACATATTGTCTTCAATATTTTCGCTTCTAACAATATTATATAATTATCAGAATCCAGGATGCAAATCTTGCTGCCCCCACCACTTAACCAGCCCTACAACTTACAAACTGTGCATGAAAATTAAAGAACTTTCTTTAACAAGAATCCACCATGACAAATTCAGGGAACTGCGGACTTGTTCATGGCCTAAAATTTCCATAAAAGACTTCTTGAACTCAAAATTTAGGACTAGGGACTATGATAGGACCAAAATTCTTGTTAAAATAACTTTCATCAGCAATAGAACAGACAAGCAGAATCAAACAAATTAACCATACATACACTAAACAACCTTAATCAGAATACTACATATCAATCGATCCAACCGAATTTCCTTTCCAAACTCAATCTATGAGTCGAGACTGGGAGCAGGTTGCATTCACAAGCAACAGTGAAGTGCTAATCCTTACTTTTGATGAAACGAGATCAAACTCAATAAGATAGTTCTCCAATTGATATCCTCCTATGCCAATTGATGTTTTTGGGTTAGGCTTATAGTCCGCATCCACAAATGCAAGGCATAAAACCTCTTTATTTACTGACACCATTGAATTGCCACCATAAAACCTCCACTGCTGATTGTCTGGCAACATTAAATCTATAAGCGGGACTATAGGTCCTGTTTGGCTTTTGGCTATAGTTTTAGAGCTGAAACATGCTCCAAACGGCGCCACAGAAGCTACTCTTTTCATGTTTCTGAGTGCTGCAGCTTTCGTAAAATCATCTACAAGAGCCTTGTAAATGGAAGTCTGTAAGTAGGTAAACGGAAAAATGGAACTGAATTTGGTACCCCCGTCTCCTTCTTCATTAATGGATAGCAGGGAAGAGTTGAACTCGACAAGTTTGCCATCAACAGCAATAGATTTAACATCTATGAAGTATTCTTTAGAAGGTTCACCTATGGCATATAAAGGGGCGGTACTTTGAGGATTAATAATAAGTGGGGTAGTGATTAATTCTTTAGCAATGTCTTTACTGTATGGTGGAAACATATACGGACCACCCCCTACGAACATGTGGCCTGGTATATTATCAGTCGTAGAAGGCATACAAAGAGCAAATTTATGTGGTAACTTAAACAGGGTGGACATTTGGTTATGTAATGAAATTGTGTTATTGGCAAGTGCTGTCATGCCTTTGGTTCCGTTGGGTAATTTTCTCAATTGTATTGGATTTGCACAAGAGAATTGAAATGGTTTGGGAGATTTGTTGTTTAAACCGATGTCTAGGCCATCGGTTGAATCAACAAAGATTGTGTCCTCTCCTAGGCCTTGGTCAGAAAGATAATTGGTGTAGGGATTATAAGAGTCAATACCGCACGTATTGTTGGTGCACCCGGGCTTGCTAGGAAGATTGCAGCTCTTGCACATAGTGCAGCCCATGCATCCTTCCGTTTTAGCATTTTTGCATTTTTTGGAGCCACATTTGATGGGTTGGTAGGTTGGTAAATTGTAAACGTCACAATTGAACCAGGTGAATTGGCCACTAAGATCCATGACTACGTCAACATGGTTGTCATTTGTTGAAACTTTTAAGGTAGTGTAGTACTGCAATGTTTTGGTGTCTTTTCTTATTGGAAAGACAAGTGCCGTGTGCTTTGGTTTCTTAAGCTGAGCTTCTGCGTTGGCAATAAATAAGAAGACAATCACCAAGTAAAATAGAAGATGGTAATAGATGAAAGATGCCATAGCCAGGTATGAATTTGCGAAGATGAAGCACACTGATATGTAGAATGGTACTAATTGTAGGAATATCTTTGGCAAATATATATAGGCATGAGTTACAGACGGTGGAAATTGTAGCTGTGAATAAATTAATTGATACCAAAGACCAAACCGAGGAATGGTGCAAACGGTGGTAATTTATATTATATATTACAATTTCTCAATGTTTTGGATCAGCTCATTGATTTTATGACTAATTTGTACCAAAAGTCATGTAGTCTTGTGCACTGGTCTTGTATAGAAAGGTTAGTCCAATGGTCCTTTGCAATGGATAAATAGGAATAATTGACGAGTCATGGAGGAGCTTGTAACCAAGTGGAAATTTATAAACCTGATCATACTGGTTGCCAAAGAAGAACATTATCAGTTCATGTAACAAAGAAAAAGCAAAGTCATATTTCCATTACCATGTGACTGAACACAGAGATATTTTTTGTTATATTTTTTTCCAATGGAATAGTTGGTTGCAAGTTGATACAAGGCTGAAAATTGTGGGACCTGGTATTCTATCGAAACAGATTACTAGAAACTGCTTGTATAGAGTAAAACCAGTGTCTGTCGAACCAGTGTCATTTGGAGTTAATTAGGGCACACATAATTCTTAAAAGTTCGATAAGATAAAATACTTTATGAAGATTAATGGATAATAGTGAACAATGTGCGTAACCTCTCCTTTCTAGTTTCTTTACCTACTAAGCCAATCTTTCTATCAAAGTAAAAAAAAATTGTTCACTACATATTGNTTTCTAGTTTCTTTACCTACTAAGCCAATCTTTCTATCAAAGTAAAAAAAAAATGTTCACTACATATTGTGCAAAGTTATTTAGAAATGCCAGACAGAGCATGTACCTACTTATGGAGACCGTGAATTGGAATCAGAAATTAAGAAGTTTCAAGGCATTAGCTTCTAATCTCTGTTCAAACCGCGTCTTCCACAGTCTTGAACATACGTCCATAGACATAAGCTCATACCAAGTCCTTCACCGTCTATCTACATACACCTCCAGCGAGACATGTTCTTTACCTTTTGTGATCCGGGCGTGTTGCCTAATCTAGGATTAGTTAATAATTATGTATGATTAAACACGTAATAGTACAAAAAAGTTGTCAATTTAAATCAACATGAAAGAAAACGATACAAGGTTCGTACCGAACTTTAGAACTTGAAAACAAACAACTGTAACACATATTTATATTTACTTCAGGCCAAACAAACACAACATTGTTTACACAAACGATTATTGCATCTTTCAGCTTGAAACAAAGAAACCCCTGCAATGAAACGACAAGAGCCTGTTAGGTAGTCATACTGCAATCAAATACACAACTGCAATGCAATGACAAGAGCATGTTAGGTAGTCATAAGACATACTGTCATATACAGGCAGGAGTGACAACCAGTGTCAAGTTATGTTTATATGAACTAAATTGTATAAATTTTCCGGTACATTTCTGTTAAAAGGAATCTATACACTATGAAAATGAGAGAAGAAGATATATATGCAAATGTGTGATGTATGTAAAATGCAAATGTGTGATGTATGCATAGTCCATAAAACAAGAAATTTAATTTCATCGAATAAATATACATAGTTCCCACCAGCCGCTGGCCATTAAAGCAAATATTGTAACACTCCGTTATTTTTTAATTGGCTGGGTGGCTGCCTTTGACTATTTCACCAGGGGGCTTGTATAAAAGAGCGACGAGCTTCCATAACTTTGAACACATCTTCAAATCTCTCACTCTTCCCATCTTACATTTTCCATAATGGCTTCTTCTTCTTCTTTCACAATTTGCACACACTTATTTTTCGTCTATTGTCTCCTCTTCATAACTTCATCAACAACCCAAACTCCGACTCGACCCATAGGCATCATCCTTTCTGTCACAAAAGATCCATCAACTTCACAATACATTACAGAAATAAAACAAAGAACACCTCTTGTTCCTGTTAAACTAGCTGTTGATCTTGGGGGTAAGTTCCTGTGGGTTGATTGTGATAAAGGCTACACCACGTCAGTACGTCATCGTACCATCCATCGCATTGTAAATCAGCCTCATGCTCTCTTTCCAAGTCCAGTTGGTGCTTAACTGAGTGTTACTCCCACTCAAGGCCTGGTTGCACCAACAATACATGCACGCTGTTCCCCAAAAACCATTATGCTCCCATATCAACAAGTGGGACCTTAAGTTCCGATGTCCTTTCAGTCCACACTACAAGAAAAACAGCTTCATACAAGCGTTTTTGCCCGTTGTCTGATAGCCAGAAAAACCG
>QRFB01004385.1:27932-44452 GCA_008931105.1 Oenanthe javanica | reverse complement strand
TCTAGTACACATGAAAGTGCAGTGAGTTACTTCCCTTCACTCCTATCTCCCCTTTCAAAGGTTGATGAATTCTTCTTCAGAATCATCCTCAGAAACCCAGTCTTGTTCTTCTATTACAAAAGTCTTTTTCCTTTTGTTTGAGCAAATCAAGGTATTTCTTCTTGTAGTCAATGCCATCACTGAACTTTGATTTTCTTTCCATTTTTGGCTTTCTGCATTCATTAAAAAAGTGACCAGCGAATTCACAGTTAAAACACTTGAATTGAGTCCTGTCAAAAAGATTTTTACTTTGTTGATTGCCTCTCTTAAACTGGTTTTGGAATCAGTTTGTCCTTATGCACTTCCTTCTCATCCTCATTTGTATATTCTGATACAGGTTTTGGAATCAGTTTGTCTGATAGCATTGACACTAATAACTATTTTCATAGGTACATGTGGCCCTTTTTCTATGCAGTGTACATAGGAAGGATCAATGGATAGCAAGTGCAGGTGCATTTTTACTTTCCAGGAAAAGTATTCAACTTTTTTAAGAACTGGAATTTTCACTCATGTGTCTTTTTGACCCATGTTTGATGTACTTAGATCTTAAATTTTTGTATATTGAAAGTCAGGCTCTCATACCAATTGTTATTTGCCTTAGTATATTTGTAGAAGGGGGGTTGAATACAAACTTAAGAAATATTAGAATTTCTTGCGGATTTAAGAATGTATTCAAATGTGTTTGAGTGGTTTTGTGTTTATGAATTTTAACTTTAAATGAAACTAAACTTGAAACTGAATTAAAGTATTGAAAGACAAGATATTAAAAATTACTAGTGGATTGGTTTTTCCACTAGTGTATATTTTGCTTTCAATGAACCTTGGTTCTAGACCAAGCTGCTTACAATAAGAAATTAAGAAAAATGAGCAATACAAATGATTCTATTCTTTCTAACCTTCTAATTGCTTTTGTTCCTCTTTTCCACACATTGTTACAATGAACAACTAAACTATATATAGTAGTTCATTTCTACATCTATTTTCTGTCCACTGATAATGTAAAAATACAACTTTCTATGTTTACATGAAAATAGAATGTAGATTATTTTCACAGTCTTCTTTGAACCTTTATTTTGTTCTGAAAAAGGCTTTTGTCTTGATCTTCTTTTTGAAGACTATGTTGCTTTGAAAGTCTTCACAATCCTGACAGGACTGTCTTTCATTGATTCAGTTTCTGTAAAGATTCCATTCCATTTATCCTTAGCCATTTTGGAAAACCTTGATCAACTGATAATTGTTGTGAAACTTATCAATCGATCCCTTTTTGCTATCCATCGATGGATATGNTGGAAAACCTTGATCAACTGATAATTGTTGTGAAACTTATCAATCGATCCCTTTTTGCTATCCATCGATGGATATGTTATCCATTGATCAATTGATGTATCAATGAATGTTTGAGTATCCATCGATGGCTTTATCCATTGATTGTCTTCATCCGTTAATTTAGATCCGTTGTTTTGACTTTTGTTGACCTTCATCCATCGACCACCACTTTTATCCATCGATCACTTCATGTGTGAGAATTCTGACTTCAAATATTTACACTTGATCAACCATTCTTCACATCCGTTGACATGCTATCAATTGAGGCTAATAAATATCAGTTGATGAGATACATGAAATCCATTGATGAATTACAATCAATTGATAAGTAGAAACTGAATCACTGTTACAATCCAATTTATCAGTTGATGAACATTTTATCAACTGATAATTGGTTCCCTAGTCAATGGATATTTATATGGTGCATATTCATTCACCAGTTACAAATTTAAAGATGCAAATATGAAATTCAAGGGAATGTGTTATCATTAAACTACATAATTCCTAGCATATAATAATTTTAAAAATTATTTATAATTATTATAAAAATACTCCTAAAAATCAATTAAATGTATTTTTAACCCTTAGTTAAAAATAATTAGCCTAAAAATAATTTTTATGGGAAGAAAATATGAAAATTTTATTCTTAAATAATATAAACATTATATCAAATTTCCCAAAAATTATGAATTTTTCAAAAATATAAAAATATATCATTTTTGAAAAATCTTTGGGACTGTAAAAATAAAACTACCATAGTAATACACAGGGCTCTAAATTCCCACAGTGGCTTGATCCGATAATTTTTAATATGAAACACATTTTTCTAAATTCACATTAATTATCAATAAATACAGCCCGAAAGAGTTAGCTCAATTGATTAAAGAGAAGATTTTTATCTTCTTGGTCACAGGTTCAAATCTCACGGGAGGAGAATGTGTGATTATGCCATCTTGGACAGAGCTTGTCGCATTTGTGCGGTTTACCTGGTTCACGTGATTTGCAGGCTATTGCATGAACCCGTGAGTTTACCCAGTGCGCACCCAAAAATGGGTAGCGGTTGCGGGTTCCCACAATAAAAAAATTATCAATAAATACAGTAAAATATAATATATTATACAGTCTGTCACATAACACGTAGCACATAATTAATTTTATAATAAATATTTTTTGATGGAAAATGGAAATGCATCAAACTGGAATAAGATACATATAATATTATTTAGCACGTAATTAATCATAACTAAGTACTAGTAAATTTCTCGATCGTTATCAAATCAACACCTCCTGTCACCAATTCAAAACTATAATTCATTGATATAACACATAATAATAATTAATTCAAAAATTAAGGAATCAATATACGTTTATGTTAGAAATTGTATAGTTTGATGATAACAAATATCTTAGAATTTCAATATTTGATTTTATGTAACTGTTCAATGGATATGTATATTATAAATATCCATTGACTAGGGAACTAATTATCAGTTGAAATTATTGTTCATCAAATGATAAATTGGATTGTAGCAGTTGATTCAGTATTCTTAATTTTATCAATTGATTGTAACTAATCAACGGATGTCAGGTATTACTCAACTGATATCTATTGACTTCAATTGATAGGTTATCAACGGATGTGAAGAATGACTGACAAAGTGTAAATATTCTAAGTCAGAATTATCACATATGAAGTGATCAACAAATAGAGGAGTCAGATAAAGGTAATGGTCGATAGATGAAAGTCAACAAAAGTCAAATTAACGGATCTCCATCAACAGATGAGTACATGAAGATAGTCAATGGATACTCAAACATCCATTGATACATCAATTGATCAATGGATAACACATCCATCAATGGATAACACATCCATCGATGGATAGCAAAGAGGGATCAATTGATAAGGTTCACAACAAATATCAATTGATCAAGGTTTTCCAAAATAGTTAAGGACAAATGTAATGGAATCTTTGCAGAAACTGAATCAATGGAAGACAGTCCTGTCAGGATTATGAAGACTTTCAAAGCAACACAGTCTTCAAGAAGAAGATCAAGATAAATGCTTTTTCAGAACAAAACAAAGTTCAAAGAAGACTGTGAAAAGAAGTTACATTCTATTTTAGTGTAACCTTTGTAAAATGTATTTTATACATTTATCAGTCGATAGAAAATATAAGTAAAATATGAACTACTATATATAGTTTAGTAGTTCATAGTAGCAAGGTGTAGAATATAGAACAAGAACAAGAAAAGCTCATATAAAGATAAGATTCATTGTATTGCTTTTCTTTGTTCTTATTTCATTTTTTAAGTAGCTTGGTTCTTAGACTAAGATCATTTGAGAGGAAAACATTCACTAGTGGAAAATCAATCCACTAGTAATTTTAAATATCTTGTTTTCAATTACTTTAGTTCAATTTCATCTTATAAGTTTTTTTCAGTTTAAATTCCAAATACAAAACACTTAAACATCTTGAATGCAAACTTGGATATCCGCAAGAATTGAACATAATTCTTAAATTTGTATTCAAACCCCTCTTCTACAAATTTGTACTAAGGGAAAATAACAGTTTATGTATCTATAATTATGAAATCGGCTTGTCCTTTTAACTATATGCATCATTTTGAATCCATGAATGTCGATAATCTATAAAAATAATAATAATACTACATATGAGAGTATCATATATAAGGTATAGAGAAACAGAATAAAATGAATAAAATGATACAACATAACAAAAGTGATGATAGAGTGTTGGGATTTAGGAAGATGATAAACAGAAAAAGATGAAATGTCAAAAGAATATAGCAAAAGAAACATAATAAGAGACACGATGTAAAATTTTGATATAAATTACGATAGATCTAGACATAAACATAAATGTAGAGGTGTATAAAATCTGACCTGGGACGACAGTATGTCCATATTTGATGGTAACCGATTGATAGAGTAAGAATAGATCCAAATATAAATACATATGTATGTATATATATAATTGTTCATAATTGGAGACTCCATGGCTCTCGGGTTTAAAAAACATGTATTATCATAATGTAGTTGGCTAAAATCTCAACGAAAATAAAGTATAAAAAAAGACAATCGTTTAAATATTTTAAGACACAATTATGACCTGATTACGATATTATCTTTTAATTTAGTCTTTATTTAAAATATCTTTGACAATAAAAATTTTAAATTTCACTATGTTAAAAAGGATTCAGAAATTAATATTAATATTAAATTACATAAAAATAGAAAATTAAATAATGAGATACTCCACTAACATATATGGTATACCTCTACCAATATTTATTTATAAATATCTTTAATTAAAAGATTACCATATTTTAACATTTTTTCATTCATATCCCAGTGTATATACACACACACTAGTCTGTGTATATACGAGCAGGTGTCTCCCAGGGTCCCAAGTGCAGTGAGACAGAGATGACTGAGTTGAGCACCGAGTCAAATCTCTCCAGACGAATTGTCCGTTCTTTCTTACATTTCCTCAATTCCGGTACTTACACAATTCTATTCAATTCAATTTGCTTTAATTTCCCTTTTTTTTATTTTTTTGTTTCTATTTATTAATTGCCATCTAGTAATAATAATAATAGGCTAGGAGTAATACGAGTACTAGTAGTTTCACTAATTCTAGGGTTTGTATATCTCTTTTTACTATGACTTGATCAATTGAATTGGCTGTGAGTTAGTTTAGGTTGTTTTTTTGTTAATTTGGTTTCGTAAAGTTAGCTCTAGGTATGAGTGTAATGCAAGGAAAGAACTATTACTTTATCTATACGATAATGATAATGATAATGATTTCGTATTAGAATGGAATATATTTACGATTTATCGTTTAGTAATGAATAGAATTTGTTGATGATACCCGAGCATGCTTTTTGTTTGACTCGAAATGTTTTATGTTTTTTATTTTTGTTGGTTATTGGTTTAGAAATAAGTGGTTTGGTGTACGGAATGTTGGCTGCCGAGTAATTTAGTTGTGTTAGTTTAAATTTTGAAGCCACATGTTTTCCGACACGTGGGCATTACATTTATGTGTATTAATTGAGATTCTTCGAATCACTGAACGTGTATAGTTTGTTATCTAGTAAATTTTGGTTGGTTTTTATAAGTCCGTGTTGGCAGTATGTTTAACTTTTGTATATATATTTTTTATTTTTTGAAACCCGACAAACATTTTTTTTGATAAATCCAAACAAATATAAAGTCTTTGGTGTTGTGCAACGGAACAATTTCAACTAGAAAACTGTTGCGGTTGTTCAGCTTCCCTACCCTCTGGATGATTGGATGGAAGTATCCTTCACTGTGATTCGATCTCTTGAATGCATCCGGAGAGATTTGTTTTTCCCCAAAAATTTTCTCACCCCATCAGTTAACACATCGTATCTGCAAACACATCACATATATACCAATACACCGATCAAGCAACTTACCAACAGTTGGATTTAAAAAAAGTTGAAAAATCAATAATAAGTTAAATGACAAAATAGGAAGAATTTTCACACCCTAAATCATTAAAGAGATCTGAGAATCTCAACATGCTTAAATTCTGCACAGATCCGAGTTGGTAAAAATTGGCGTTTTGTAACTGTAATGGGTGAAGAAACCAATGATGCTGATTGATCTGACAGTGAATGGATCTTGTATTCAAAGAAGGGGATAATTTTCTATTTGCCAGTTATGAAGGTATTAACATTCTTAAAATTAAATTCGAAATAAAACAGTGTCCAACTAATTATAATTTATTATTCTATACATGGAAGTTGCATTTCTATAGATAATAGAATTTTAATAACGCTATTGATATACTTATTGTTTTCAACATATTATTACATTACGACTATAATGTAATTATCTATATCTCGATATATTTGGGTTGAATTTAATGATGTGAAGTTGTTTTTTGTCTGTAGTCACAAGTATTTTTATTCATGTATTTTACTTTTATTTCTTTCTTGTGCTTCAGTTTGAGTTTGAGTGATTTCAAATATTGTGCTGTAGTAGGCTTTTACAGTTTACTTGAATAGAAAGGACATGTACATTTCTAGTTTTAATCTGTGTAGCTCGAGATCATTGTTTCTTTTTAATCTGGTCATATTTTATCTGTTTGTTGCAGTTGAACCTTCTCCCGGTGTTGATCCTGAAGCAATTGAAGTTGCAAAGGAATGCTTATCAGATGTATTTAAGATTAATCATTCGATTGATAGTCCATCAACTGATTCCTTAGTCGAAATATTCCGTTTAAAGGAATTAACGGAGCAATGTGATATTAAGTTAAATTTAACTCATAACCAATCAACTGATGCTCCTATTACATCTGCAGCAAAAGATAAGGTTGATGCCAAATTGCCGATCATGCGGCAGCATTGCAATATCTGGTTTATTCCTTAGTTAACTGTTTCATTGTACAGTTTTTTTCTTGGTTAGCAATACTTGTAAAATGGTCAGTATTTGTCCTATATATAGAAGATTACCAAAGTTATTGGTTCATATTCATATCGAAGGACCATGATTTAACCTGGTATACATGATCTCTAGCCCTATGTGTGTGTTTCTTCTCGAAGTAGTATAGAACTCCTTACATAGGAGTGTTACCACACTATTGAAAAATATTTTGTCTGTTGTTGAATTCTACTGTGCACACTGCACAATCTTTATGTAATATATCTGATTCGACTTATATTATAACATCTGATTCATGTTAATCTATGTTTTTAATGATATACTGTATAATGGTTTTATTGGCAAAGCAGCTCGGTGAAAATTAAATAGGTTAATAAGTATCTTTGTGCTGAGAATTATAGTTTCCCATAATGCACGTCTGTATCTGGTGTTCTATTTAGAATTGTGCTTTGCTTCGTTTTGGGCCTATGATATTACTTTTATGAGTAGATCTTCTGTTGATATTTACAAAGATAGGAACACTGATATCTATTTCTTACATTTTTTTCCATGGTGATGGGTGAACTTCTTGTTCTTCTATGTGTTCATAATCTCTTAGCTGAATATAATAATTATTTGTATAGGACCACTGTGATAATCAAGAATTTCCCTGATTATATCTTTTATCAGATGGTCCTGTTGTGAATATTATCCCGATTTTAATAAACTTCAGATGTGATGGTTTGAACATGACTGTCTCTTTGGTCTTTGTTTACAGGAAACTGACAAGACAGGAGAAGTTGACACCCAGGGTACGTGTTCTAAATATTCTTCTCCAGTTTCCTAGCTTTTCGCCGTCCTGGTATCATCTAGGATATATGATGGAATTGAATTGATTTGTTGTAGAAAAGTTCATTATTAATGGTTTATTTAAATACTTCTATCTAGTATATATTGCTTCCACAACAGTTATTGGAGAGGTAAACATTTGTCTTCTGCTTCTTCCTACTAGCCTTTTGCTGGATATTGGATATGTAGGCAGGTTTATATAGAATTATAAGAAGAAAATCACATTAAAAAGAAGTAAATCAGATGGATATAGAAGACAGTGCAATATATGACTGCCACTGATGAGTTACAGAACAACCACACCTATGTAGCCTAACCAATCATTCGAGAGGACTGGACTCTCCTACAGAGATTACCCGTACAAAACTCAGCATGCCCCCCATCTGTTCTCTCCCTTCTACCTTTATAACAAATTCCTTATTCCTCTCTCACCACTTGTAGTATAATTCCTGATGTACCCCTGTGATAATTGCTTTACCCTTGGCCCCTCTTCTAGAATATGTTAATAGGACAGGTGGCATATGTGGGATCCCTGCACCTTTATAAATTCAGGACTTGTTTTATCATTTATGCCATCCTTGTTCTGTTTGCTTCCTTGAGAGATTAATTCAAGTTCAGATTGATTAACTTCTTATTTTCATGAACCATCTTCTTCTCACGTGCGAAAAAAATCATTGTCATGTTTATACGTATGATAGATACTGGCATGTCTGGCAGGCTGATTTTATGAAAGAATGAACAGGCTGAACTATGTGCAATCAGAAAGCAGCCAGAAGTTGCCCAATTTTCCTTGCTGAAAATATATTACTGAAACCAGTCTTTTTTTTTTGACAGACTGAAACCAGTCTTTAAATTTAGCAAGTAAATTCTCTTTAAAATTAGCTTCCATCTAAATGAAATCAAATTTAACTGTCAGATAACATAACCAGTCTTTGTTTATGAAACATATTGTATTCCAAATTCATGACCATTATGATCTTCACAGATTGATTCTGAATTGACAATTACAAATTTTATCCTCATCTCCAATAACCCCTAGTATTGGCTCTAGGATCGTTATTCAACAAGATGCTATAAGCTTTCTGGTTTCCCTTATTTGTATAAAACTAATAGTTCTTTGTTGTGTCATTGTTAGGAATATTCAAGGATGAGATTTTTGGGCAATTCTTTGGTGCGCTGGAAAAGTCTCGTTTTTTTAAGACTTTGTCTGATGGAACTGATGATGAGGACCAACTTGATAGGGCAACAAGAAACTTTCATAGTGCTATTGCGGTATGATATTCCCTTTTTATATTTCTGCCATTGCATTATAATACCATCAAATGTTGTCATTAACTTTTTGGTTACATATGATTAAATGTTTTAAGTTATAAAGAATCATGCTGCAATCTTTTACATGGCTGATAGATTATGAATTTTACAGCTGCATTCTTTTTGCATATTCAATATATTTGACATTTGTCAGAACTCAGAAATATAAAAGAAAAAACAGTACATCTGTAAGAGCTCATGTTCTATACTTGTCATCTACACATACTTTTTTCTCTTAAAGTTTGGTGATAAATGCTATATAGCAAACCCATTATTTTCATATTGCTGAAACTTAAATAATATTTTTTAATTAAAACTGTAACTAACTTATCTGAAATCAGCTATTGGTTGAGCAATTGGCTTGTGCAATTTTGATTATTNCCAGACATATGATCGAAAAAATCTTGCAGAGATCTTAAAGTCGCGAGGTATGTTAGATCCAAATGTCCAGCTTCTGTATGCACTTAAATTTTCTTTTGTTTATATGTTTATTAATCTATATGGTCTAGGAATTGGATTTTCTGTTTACTAAGTACATTGTACGNTAAGATTTCCAGTTTCCATTTGATGTATGTATTGGTGGACTTTGAAATGTTTTAAAAGCTAAATAACTGAATCTTATCA
The DNA here is from genome assembly GCA_008931105.1 of Oenanthe javanica. Taxonomy (NCBI): domain Eukaryota; kingdom Viridiplantae; phylum Streptophyta; class Magnoliopsida; order Apiales; family Apiaceae; genus Oenanthe; species Oenanthe javanica. The sequence continues at coordinate 34,890 of QRFB01004385.1, read as the reverse complement.
AGTACTGTGCTGAAACAGGTANGAATCTTTGTTTCGGTGTAACTTTTTCTTATGTGGCAAATGTTGCATATGTGTGTCTCTAAGTATTAATTGCATGTCTCTTGTTCCAAATTCTAGGTAACAAAGCGATGCAACTGAAGCTATACTCTGATGCAATTGAGCTGTACACTTTCGCTATGGCATTATTTGAAGATAATGCTGTCTTCCATTGCAACAGGTTCGCAATTTGTTGAAAATTTTAGTGTAGGGTTGGGTTATATATTAGTATTATTTTACCCACGTAGAAATGACGGCTTTCTGGCCTCAAAAAAATTTTGACTGNATTCCATCCCTGTGAAGGCAGAGGTACAGTGAAGGCAGGCGTGTGTTTCATCTGTATTTTTGAACTTTTAGTATGGGCTTGGTTGTTGGTGAGAGAGATGTGCTAAAGGCATTTCTTTTGACCCTAATTCTATATAATTATACTTTCCCTGTATATATTACATATATAAATTTTAAGTCTTCGCATTGAAAATGACCACATTTTTGTGCCAGGCACAACAAATATGGAGCAGTATAAGCAATTGAACTTCTATGCATTTATTAAATTAATNAGAATTAAGAATAATTTTTAAGATTATTTTTAAGGTCTGTTTGATAAAATGAAAATGTTGTGTTAAAGTGAGATTTATGTTGAGCAAATCCCATATCTAAAGATATATATGCAGCAATAGTAACAATGACTGATAGCGATAGAATACGCTTGACTTCTGTGTATTTNATTAATTGACAGCTACTGGTGTCTGCTGTGTTCTGTAATATGAATAATGTTTTTTTCCATCCTCGTATGTTTTGTGTCTTTGGCATGTGTTGGTNCAATAGTAACAATGACTGATAGCGATAGAATACGCTTGACTTCTGTGTATTTTACATTACACGATGGAATAGCCTAATACCTCACATAATAGATGTAATCATGTAATAAAAAATCACTAGTATAATTAGCAAAAAAGGGGGGGAAATCACTATTATTATTTTATGTCAATATCAATTCCGTAAGCTGTTGTGAGTGTTGTATTACATAGGCATCATGGTGATTTGACATTAAGGGAAATTTAAGTTACTATTGTAGTTTCCAACATGTTTTTGTGGGTTACTTGGATAGTTGGATTTGACATTTAAAATTCATTGATATATATATTTGGCCTAAATCCATCACTTCATGTTCTAATGTATTTCACAATAAAACATATTAGTCTTCTTTGGAAGATGATAGATAATAAAAACTCATAGAAATTATAATACAACAATGCTAAGGTGAAAGCATTGTCCAGGGTGTAGGAAAGGCTAAAGGGTGTTTATGTTTATTGTTCTTTTGTACGCTAGTTTGTTGTCACTGACAATAACCAATAGTGAGATCTTTTGTTTGCCTGTAGAACATGTTTCATTATCTAGGTTTTGGTTTTATTTTAATTAATTATTTGATGTGCACCTACAGAGCGGCTGCCTACACCCAGATCAATAAGTACCCAGAAGCCATTGAAGACTGCCTTAGATCCATTGAGATTGACCCAAATTATGGAAAGGCCTACAGTCGTTTGGGATTTGCCTATTATGCTCAAGGGAACTATAGGGATGCTATTGATAAAGGATTCATGAAAGGTATGTGTCATATTTATTATGGTAACAAGAATGCTTTCACAGCAGTGGACTCATGCCTGCATATTAGTATTTGGTCGCTCAGGAAACCCTTACGTATCTACTAGGTAGTAATTATTTAATTTAGTTTTTGGTTTAATGGTTTGTCGAAATCCATCATTTTGCATTTGATTTCCTGTTAATCTGTTGTATGACTTGCTGCAGACCTTTCAGCACAAAAAGAAATATAATTTCCGTGTACCTAGTAGTAGATCCGCTTTATGCTTAATGCTCAGTCTATGTTACTCTGACTCGGGTACGGAGTGTCGGACACGACACATATCCGAGTGTCCGACTCGAAAAATCTAAAAATTGGGGACACGGGGACACTGTCCAATTTTTGGACACGGGTGCGGGGACACGATACAATATATTAATAAATATGTATGGTAGGCAGACACCTTAACAAATAGAAACAATAAAACTCATATTAAACACTATTTTGTAAAGGACTTTGCAAATTAGGCGTATTCTCTACTTTTATCTCATTTTTGTTCTTTTCTTTTTTCTCATATATTTATCTTGACTCATTAGATTGACTCATATGTGGTCTTTAAGTTAGTCAAAGTGTCCACATTTCAGTCAAAGGATCCGACACGAAATAAGTGTCATGTCCGAGTGTCCAAGTATCCGACACGGGTACGGCGACTGAAACAGAAGAGTCGGAGTAACATAGATGCTCAGTGTAGCCTCTTATGTGTTGACAGTGTATATCTAAATCCAAATGCCGACTGAACTTAGCTGTCTCCAGTGGCAGAATTAACATCTGCACGTGCATTTTTTTTCCTGAATGAATACTTGGAAGAAGTACAATTGACATTAATACAGTCAGACAAAAGGATTGTTATGTATTGCAAAATATGTTCAAGAGTTCACTAATTTAGTGTTTAATATTTTATGGAGAGGCATTAGTACATAGTAACGTATAAGTATGGATCCTGTTCAGATATATGAGGGTTTCTTGGAAAAATAATATATTATAAATGAACAAATGCTCTTAATTTCAACAGCCATCGAACCAGACCCGTCGAGAGGCGTGAAGGCCAGCCATGTCATCACCTACGTAACGCGTACTCGAATTTGGTATTCAGCTATATATTATGTAGAAAAAATTGATTATTTTTAATTATCTATATTATATTATTACAACCGAACTTGAGATCCTTTGTAGTTGGTACTATATTATCTGACACGTATTGACAACTGTCAATGGAATTCAGGCTTTTGTTTATCTATTTATTATTGTAGTATATGGCTTTTGGTCCAAGGTGTATGGCTTGAAGATGTAGAAAGTCAATTACAAGTAGCTTTAATATGGGAGCGTTTACCTTGGCATAGCCTGGCACTGCCATTAGCATACATTTAGAGTTTTAGGTCATGTCTTTTCAAGTTTAAGGGGTTGGGTCAGATAATATTTGAGCATAAGCATTAGGGTTAGAAAAGGTCTGATGAGCAACACTGGACCACAAGACCCCGCCATCTCTTCTGTTTCTAGAATAAACTTTCACTTATGTTGCTCCGAAGTCAGTTGACGTTTACACAGAGCAAGATGCCAAGGTAGTTATGATGGTGGTAAAATAAAATTCAGATCTATTAAGTAGAAATTTGTTGAATCACAGCTCTAACATGTCAATGAAATTTTCTTCATGTGTGCTGATCATTTACATTGATGCTTTAAAGCTTAAACTCACTGCCACAGAAGATAATTATTGTGTAACTTCTGCTTTTACTTGTTGTGCAGCTCTAGTATTGGATCCAACTAATGAGTCAGTCAAAGAAAATATTCGAGTAAGCCAATATATTGTTGTTGTAGTAAAGATTGTGTGTTATAGTTGTGTCTTTTTCCTTCTGCTGTGAACTCTATATATCACTGTTTTATTATCATTGTGAAATTTAGGCAGCAGAGCAGAAGTTGAGGGAAGAGTGTTGGAGAGCTAGACATTATCAGGTATTGATTTCTGTAATCCAAGTTAAATTGTGTCGAGTAATGAATGATATGGACCTCTAAAAATATTCTAGAAATGCTCCATATTGGATGCAATATATTGAGTACAAGTTGAAGGGCCATATAGTTTGGTTGCTTCATGTTACTATTTTCAGAGATGAAAGACTTTATTTTGTCAGGTCATTTTTGTTTTTTTCGCAGAGTAGTCATAATACAGGCAGCTGATTTCTATATCAAATGTACTGTATACTGTGTTTTAGCTTTAAACTACTGGATATCAGTCCCTGTTTCTCAACCTTACCGAAGCACACACAAAAAAAACACATAACGAACTCTCTAGAATGTAGTTCTTNTCAAATGTACTGTATACTGTATTTTAGCTTTAAACTACTGGATATCAGTCCCTGTTTCTCAACCTTACCGAAGCACACACACAAAAAACACATAACGAACTCTCTAGAATGTAGTTCTCAACCTTGCCTACATAAACTCTGGAAGAAGAATTATTATCCATTATGATAGATGTGAGTAGTGAGTCTCTTGCTCAGCATTCAGTTGTAGTTTTTATATTTTGAAAATTGCAGATGTAGCACTTATTATCACTCTTTTAAAGTGATATAACTTTTAGCAGCATTTGCAACAGATCTGTTTTTTACTTTTTTAGTAAAGAATTTATTGCTGCATTGGGATAATCAATTAAGTGCGCATTTTCCTTGATGTTTACAGTATTCAGGTTACTCAAGTCATCAGCGAGATTCCAATCGTCAGTCTGCAGGGGGCTCAAGGAGTCGTGGCTCAATGCCTCCACAATTTACGTCTGTTCCAGGGGGTTCAACGAGTCACGGCACGACGCCTCCACAATTTACGTCTGTGCCTCTTACAGCTAATGGCATTCCTATTGACATTGGAAATTTGATTCAAAACATGACTTCTAATTATCAGGGAGCACATTCTCAAGTAGAGCCTCAAGGAGATGGCAACAGCACTGTTCCTCCTGATGCAGATATTAGAATAGGTGGGAATTTTAATGTAAATCTTGGTGATCAAATGCCTGAAGAGCTTTCGGGGGCATTGAGATCTGTAATGGAGATGTTCTCAGGGACGGCACCACCACCTCCACCATCCCCGCCGCATGGTAGCTCACAAGACAACATGAGCGGGAGGTCTGGACAGAGTTAAAATCGGGGAACTTTGTACTAATTTCATCACAAAAAAGGTTTTGTTATGCTTTCTTTAATCATTTTATTTCATACAAGCACATAGAAACTTCAATCCCGTGCATTGTGAATTGTAATATATCATGGGAGTATGTGAAATTCTCTCAGCATCTCTTATGTAAAAGTCTGTGTAAATTATAAAGAAAGTGGAGATTAACTGTTTTTGTTTTTCTCTCCTTCGTACGTGCCAATATTGGCATGTAGGGGGCAACAACTGATAGTCCCTATGGAGTGCTAGATGCTAGAGCTATGTTAATTTTAGGGATTTGCTTTAAAAGCATCCGGATGTTTTAAATTTATAATGCCATAACTGTTTTATTAGCTCTCTGTAAACATGGTAATGATTCACGCAAAAAACAAGTTTGTGTGGATAGGGATTTGATGAAATTGGAATCCGATTAGCTTATAAACTAGAAACCAACTCCAGATCAATCTCAAACACTGTTTATATTACATGATTGACTCGTTTGTATAACAGCAATCACCATTTTTTTAACGGGAAAGTACTCGATCTTAGGGTTGTTAAACGGATAATTTGAATACGGAAAATCCGTATCCGAATCTGAAAATTTTTAAAGGTTAATATCCGAATCCGTATCCGACGGATAATATCCGGATTCAAATCCGAATCCGATTTTTAATAAGTTTTTTAAATTTATATTAAAAATTCAAAAAAAAATGCAAAAGAAATATTAAAAATTTAATTTAATTTTTTTAAATTGAGTTAAGAGTTAATGGGATTTAAGCTTATTATAGTTTTTTAAAAATTAAATTTTATTTATCTTTTCAATCTAATTTTGTNAAAATTAATTTTTATTTATCTTTTCAATCTAATTTTGTTATCTTAATAATATTAAACTCAAATGATATTTTTATATATGTCTATAATATTTTTACAATTATATAAAATTTGTATAAATATATTATTTAATGAATATATACACACACACTACGAAACTAATAGAATAAATTTTAAATTGTATATATATATATATATATATATATTATTTATGTGATATGTGTGATACGATTTAAAATACATAAAATACTATATTGATATATATTGAATATAGATTTTAAAATATAACCATGTATAGTGTATATATTAATTTATTAAATTAAAATAGACATTAGAATTGAGTTAATTAAAAAATATAATTGAGTCAAATTAAATGGGCTTATAACTATAAGTGTATGTATAAAAATATATAAATGAGCTTATAACTATAAATGAGTTTAAAACTATATAATTATATATTATATATATTAAAAAAATATATTTATATATATTATATATAATTAATTTCGGATACGGATATTTTCGGATACAGATGTACCTATATCCATATCTGTATCCGGAATCGTTGAATTCAGATAATATCCGTTTCTTCCGGATACAAATAGTATCCGTTTTTTTCCGGATACGAATATAAATATTTCGGACGAATATCAGATTTTTCAGATTTTTTTGTCAGCCCTACTCAATCTAGGCCTGTCAACGGGTCGGATTCGGATCGGATCACCCTAGATCCATATCCAGATCCATTTATTTTTTTCAGATTTAGATTTAGATCGAATATGTGTCAGATATTTTTTGTGGATCCATTTATTTGTCGGATATTTAGATTGGATTTGCTAGGATATTTTTAAAATTCAAAAATTTATCAGCTTATAAAAATTCAAGGTACACATAAAAATTTATCAAAAATTTATTTTATATCTTAAAATAAAGATATAAAATATAATTTAAATATAATATAATATTATCTGTGAGAAGTTGTATAAAAAGAGAAATATCGGGAATTATAGTTGTATGTATGATATATAACCTTTTTTAAATTAGATTTTATTAAAATTGAATGGTTAAGATCGTTTCTATGACTCATCTAAAATTCGACGGCTATGATCTTTTTTATGGTTTATCTTGTGATCAAATTTTTTAATATTTCGGCTATAATAATATAGTATAGAAGTATATATATATATATTATAATATATATATATATATAATATATAATTAAGTGCTATATATATATATATATATATATATATATATATATATATATATATATATATATATATATATATATATATATATATATATATATATATATATATA
>QRFB01004385.1:649-27413 GCA_008931105.1 Oenanthe javanica | reverse complement strand
GATATTTATATATTAATATTCATAAACTTTAATGATATGTTAAATAAAAATTATAGGATAAGTATGATTTTTAAAATAGAAAATATAGAATATAATTTAAATATAATATAATATTATCATCGAGGAGTTGGATGTATGATATATATTCTTTTTAAAATTAGATTTTATTAAAATTGAATGGGTTCATCTAAAATTGGATGTTTAGGATCTTTTGTATTGTTCACCTTAAACCAAAATTTTTAATTTTTCAGTTATAATAATATAGTATAAATATATAATATATATGCTTGTNTTATTATTTTAAAACGGTGAGAGTATTTAATTTTCCATGCACATCTTTGATCCTACTGACATTAGCTTTTAGGTGTTGCATACCAAAGTTGACTCGCATTTGCATATGTATATAAAAGAGAAAAAAACTCTTTGATCTTGGGAAAATTATCTCATGTTAGAATGTTTTGTAGTGTAAAAAGGTTATGATATTTTTATAAATATAAAAACTTTTCTGTAATTACTCTTAGTGTATTTATATGAGAAATCTCTTTAATGTTAGCTAATTATCTAAGGTTATCTTTGGAGTATGATACTCAAAATAAAAAGGACGAAGATCCTAAATATCCTTATTTGAAATAGTACTTACCGAAATACCATTTAATGGAACATACTTAGTATGCATGGACTTTTATTTTCTATTATAGACGCATTTTAAAGATGCGTATTCTATTATAGACGCATTTTAAAGATGCGTATACAGTGGTTCAACATGTAGAATGCGCATATTTAACATGCTTTAAACATTTAAAGCAGTACATTAACTGTCTTACAAGTTACAAGTTCTCCATCATATATTTTCTAAACATTTCTACATATTAATGATGCACCGGCCTCCAAGCATATTTTTTTAATATAGTAGTATACCACACATTACTAATTCAATATACGCATGTATGTCATGCGTAGGCCATGGGTATATAGGGTCAATCATTCCGCTAAATATTATTTTGGGCCATATATATTCATTTTGAAATAATTTGGTCATTATCTCAAAATATAATGCCAACTTCTACATAAATAAATGATTATTAAATAAAGAGAAAAAATATTATAGTATATCTCCTGGGTTCGGAATTGGCAGACTTATAGTTGAACACCATAATCAAGATCTAGGGTGATGTTTTTTACCTGAAAAGTCATCGGAGTGTGGTGGTTGTTGAATATTGGAGACTGAGATTGTTAGGGTTTTTTAGTTGGTGGGGGCTCTCAACGTCCAACCCCTAACAATGTGTCTACGTACCCCTATTTATAATAGGGGATCAAGCCCACGTAGTTCTTGCTGAAGTAGAAGCCCGTTAAGAAAAGTTCACCTTATCCACCTCCTTATTCAACACCTTATTCACCCCCTTATTCAGCACCTTATTCACCCCCTTATTCGATCATCGAAACCTAGTTGGAAGAGGTCTTTACATGGAGGCTTGTTTGGATAGTCCAAAACCCAGTATAAGGCTCAATGACTTCATGAATCCGACGTTGACCAGAAACCATGGGCTCTAGTCGGTCCACTACAGCTATTTCCCGGATACCTTGACTGGAGGCTAGCACTAGATCCACCCCGGATGCAGGACGCGCCCTAAGCCACCAGACGAGGACAACCCACCTGAGTACAGGGAAAGGGTCTTCCAAGCTGAGGTCAGCTGCAATCCAAAACTCCCCACCGAGGACAACTCGTGGAGTACAGAGCAATGGACTTCAACAATTAACCCCGGAGGGCCTTCAACAATTAACCCCGGAGGGCCTTCATTAATGATTAACCCCGGAGGGCCTTCAATAATAGTAACAATAATCCACACGATAAATACTGACTCATAAAAAATAACGCATGCTGAAATTTGGGCATAACAACTACCCCCCAATTCCTTGCAATATTGTAAATATAAGAGGAATTAAATATTCAACTTTTTCATCACTAAACTTCATGCTAGAGCGCGACGTAACAATATTACCATCGACATATATATATATTTCTACATCTTCCATTCGTTTCCTCCAAAATTATTTACTCTACACACTCTTCAAATATTTCATGCATAATAATAACTTTTACGACGTTCCATGTAAAAACAACANCAACGAGTGTAATGCATGCAATGAATGTGATAAATTTAAATGCAAAAATTAACTCTAACCTCCAATAATCGTCCCATGATCGGTATCTCCACAACAGGCGTCACACACAGAGCCATCCTTTAGAAAACATGTATCAACGGGGCATCTCGAGTTGATATCCCTCTTAAGAAGAATCACATATTTGGGGTAATTCATACCGATACTTAGACCGATGCATATTGTACACACATATCATATCGAGATAAATATTTTAAAACTTATTTTGCATTGGCGTCGACCCTCGGTAAGGGGAAGAGACTTTAATAAAATTTTACCCCATGAATAACTTTCAACAAAATTTTACCCCATGTTGGGCCTTTAATAAAACCTTCAATAAAATTTTACCCATGAAGGGTCTTCAAGAAAAATTAAATTCATCACCGGTCTTCAATAAAATTTAAACACATGAAAGGCCTTCAATACAATTTTACTCATCAAGGGTCTTCAATAAAATTTTACGCATCAAGGGCTTTCCATAAAATTTTATCCCATGAAGGGTCTTCCATAATATTATTGCCCCATGACATGAAGGGCCTTCAATAAAAGTTTACCACATGAAGGTCTTCAATAAAATTCGAATAATATTTTACCCCATGACATGAAGGATTTTCACTAAAAATTTAACAATAAAGAGTCTTCAATAAAAAATTTACCCCATGAAGAGCATTCAATAAAATTTTCTCATTGAGGGTCTTCAATAAAAATTAAATAAATAAAATTGAACTCGCAAAGTTCTTCCATTTTTACGGTGGGGGGATTGGCCTTGGCGTCGACCCCCAAGGGTATTATTAGAACCAACCTCCATTTCTGTAACCTCCATTCATTATGAACATATGCTCTGTTGTAAACATTATCACTGCCCCTCACAACGTCACTACTAGGCCTCCAATTATCATGCTAAATAAAATTCTCTATCATCAAAATTATTCATACCCCTTATTCATCCATTCTTTCTACAAAAATTAATATGTGCAACAACACAACCGAAAACAAAAATATATCAAGAAAATTTGATTGTACTTGAAAGGCGTGTCTTAAGAGAATTGAGAGATGATGTATGACTTCAAGTTGATGATGAGTGTTTCTCATCTTTATAGAAATTAACTACTGCTATATAGATGGCTCCATTCATTATCTTGGGGTCTCGCCCTAACGAGCATGTGACACTCATTAAGATTCAAGTAATTCTCATTTACATAAGAATAGTCCATTAGAACAACGCTTTAAATCGGTAGAGCTCGAATTTGAGAAAATCATTATAGCAAAAAGTTTGACACGTCTTATAAGAACACATGAGATTTCAATGATAAGGCTTCACGCAATCTGTGAACTCGCATAATAATCACTCAAATTGAATAAAAATATTAGAATATTAGAGGCCAATAGGCCATGGAAATGCCCCGCGGGGAGCTAAGAACATCACGAAAATCTCCATCACGTTAATCATTCCTACCCCTTATATTCCAGTTTATAGGTCCCTAGTATCATCATCACCAAAATCATTCCTAACTCCTTATTCTCCAATTTCTAGATCCCTAGTATCATTATCACCAAAATCATTCTTAACCTCTTATTCTCCAACTTCTAGATCCCTAGTATTATCATCACCAAAATCATTCCTAACCCCTTATTCTCCAATTTTTAGGTCCCATAATCACAACAATATGCTACCCCTTATTCTTCTCGAAAGGTCTTTAATAAAATTTTAACTCTAAAGGCCTTCAATATAATTTAACTCATGATAGAACTTCAATAAATCTTTACCCCGTGAAGGACCTTCAATAAAAGTTAAGTCATGAAAAATCCTTCAATAAAATTTTATCCATTGAGGGTCTTCGCTAAAATTTTACCCATGAAGGGTCTTCCATAAAATTTTATCCATTAAGGGGCTTCAATAAATTTTTTAACCTTGGAGGCAGAGGGTCTTCAATAAATTTTTAACCTTGGAGGCAGATGGCCTTTAATAATATTTTATCCCGAAAGAGACTTCAAGAAAAAATAAACACATGTGAGCCTTCACGAAAAACTAAACCCATGAGCCCTTCAAGAAAAACCAAACCCATGGAACCTCTAAGAAAGACTAAACTCATGAGCCTTTCAAGAAAAACTAAACCCATGGGACCTTAACATGCCTCCAATAAAATTAATCTCTGCTTCAATAAAAATTAACCTCCTAGGGCTTTCAATAAAATTTTACCTTATGGCATGAAAGACATTTAATAAAAATTTTATCCCATGAAGGGTCTTCAATAACATTATTTCTTACCAGCAAAAATTCAACCAACAACAAAAATATATCAAGAAAGTTAGATTTTTACCTGGAAGGCGTGACTTGGGAGATGGAGATTCATCTCCTCATAAAACTCAGCTGTCCAGGCCTTTTTCTGGGATTTTCCACTTGAAAATAGAATATTGGACTATCTCCAAGTTGTAGGAAATTCTGTTATCTTCGCATGGGCTGTAAAATCATCATATTCTGACTTCTGTAACTCAAAATACAACCGAAACAATGATTGTTGCGCAAAATCTTCCACAAATCCGAATTTTCATCTGATTTAAGCTAAAATAAGCTCAATTATTTCCTTCATATAATGATCATCAGATATTTGTCTTCATGTGACTTTCTACCTGCAAAAATCCAATCAACAACAGAAAATATTAAAACATTAGGGTTTACCTAATAGACGTGTTTTGTGAGATGGAAATGCAACTGCTGATAATTGTGTCTCATGTGCAAGTATCCTTCTCCATGTGTTTGTTCTTCAATTAACTGTAATCTCCTTCCCCGAATCAGATGTGGATTTCATCATAATGTTCTAAACCAATTGCCAGTAGGTTTCCTGAACTGAGTAGAATTCTTCGGTGAAATTCGCAGCTGTCTTTTCTCTCCAGTTTCGGACTGATACCAGATGTATTCTTCTTATTTTTTCATCTCTGAATTAAAGAGAATTCAATAAGTTTCGAGTGGACTGTAAAATCGTCCAAATCCGACTTCTAGTACAATACATACAAATTTTCTTCTAATCTGACTCCAAAATCGATTACCCTTCAACCATTAAGTCATACGTGAGACCATATACTTGAAACCATGATGAGAACCATAACATATTGAACGCCAACAACTCATACAAATCTTTTTCAATATCTTCCCCTTTGATGTCTCCCATAACCGTCTATGATATCCACCATGAAAATTTTTAAAACCCTAGATTTGATGTAACATCTTTCCTCCTAAGATGTGGATTTTCCCCTCCTTCTAGCGCCAATTTGTTGATGGAGGAATTTGGTAACAACAAAATTTGAGGTCCATCGCCATAATCAAGATATAGGGTGGTGTTTTTTACCTGAAAAGTCATCGGAGTGTGGTGGTTGTTGAATATTGGAGACTGAGATTGTTAGGGTTTTTTAGTTGGTGGGGGCTCTCAACGTCCAACCCCTAATAATGTGCCTACGTACCTCTATTTATAATAGGGGATCAAGCTCACGTAGTTCTTGCTGAAGTAGAAGTCCGTTAAGAAAAGTTCACCTTATCCACCTCCTTATTCAACACCTTATTCACCCCCTTATTCAACACCTTATTCACCCCCTTATTCGATCATCGAAACCTAGTTGGAAGAGGTCTCTACATGGAGGCTTGTTTGGATAGTCCAAAGCCCAATATAAGGCCCAATGACTTCATGAATCCGACGTTGACCGGAAACCATGGGCTCTAGTCGGTCCACTATAGCTATTTCCCGGATACCTTGACTAGAGGCTAGCACTAGATCCACCCCGGATGTAGGACGCGCCCTAAGCCCCCGGACGAGGACAACCCGCCTGAGTACAGGGAAATGGTCTTCCAAGCTGAGGTCAGCTGCAACCCAAAACTCCCCACCGAGGACAACTTGTGGAGTACAGAGCAATGATCTTCAATAATTAACCCCGGAGGGCCTTCATTAATGATTAACCTNTTTGGTAACAACAAAATTTGAGGTCCATCGCCATAATCAAGATCTAAGGTAGTGTTTTTTACCTGAAAAGTCATCGGAGTGTGGTGGTTGTTGAATATTGGAGACTGAGATTGTTAGGGTTTTTTAGTTGGTGGGGGCTCTCAACGTCCAACCCCTAATAATGTGCCTACGTACCTCTATTTATAATAGGGGATCAAGCTCACGTAGTTCTTGCTGAAGTAGAAGTCCGTTAAGAAAAGTTCACCTTATCCACCTCCTTATTCAACACCTTATTCACCCCCTTATTCAACACCTTATTCACCCCCTTATTCGATCATCGAAACCTAGTTGGAAGAGGTCTCTACATGGAGGCTTGTTTGGATAGTCCAAAGCCCAATATAAGGCCCAATGACTTCATGAATCCGACGTTGACCGGAAACCATGGGCTCTAGTCGGTCCACTATAGCTATTTCCCGGATACCTTGACTAGAGGCTAGCACTAGATCCACCCCGGATGTAGGACGCGCCCTAAGCCCCCGGACGAGGACAACCCGCCTGGGTACAGGGAAATGGTCTTCCAAGCTGAGGTCAGCTGCAACCCAAAACTCCCCACCGAGGACAACTTGTGGAGTACAGAGCAATGATCTTCAATAATTAACCCCGGAGGGCCTTCATTAATGATTAACCTCGGAGGGCCTTCAATAACAGTAACAATAATCCACACGATAAATACTGACCCATAAAAAATAACGCATGCTGAAATTTGGGCATAACACAAACCTACCGAAAATCTTTATGTTTTCTCATAAAACTGTTTGGGGTTTTATTTATTTATTATTTTTGACAAAAGGAGTTTTATTTAAATAACTTATAAATTAAAATATAAATTTCTTAACTTAAAAGTGATTTATAAAATAAGTGAGTCAATCCCAATATAATATCATAAGAATTGGGAAAGATATTAAACACGAATAGAATTCATAATTTCACCTTTTGATTAAAATAGAGAAAAATTAAACTTCTCATTGAGGAGTTTCTTTCATCTAACAGAAAAGTATTGCGTAATCTAAAAAAAATACTTAGCATAGAGTAAATTTTATTTTAATCGGAAAAACAAAAATTATATCAACTAAAATTAATTTCGCATCAATTTTGAAATAATGCAAAATATTTTCTCCGTTTTAAAATTCATGTCCCTTTAACTTTTATACATACTTTAAAGTGTATAAAAATTTTAATTTTTTTAAATAAATGGTTTGATATTTTTTTTAAAAAAAGAAATTATTTAAAAGAAATAATATTTTTTTATACATTAAATATATACTATATTATTATAACCAGAGAACTTTTTTTTAAAACACTTAGGTGAACCATAAAAAAGATCTTAACCGTCCAATTTTAAGTGAATTATAGAAACAATCATAACAATCCAATTTTAATAAAATCTAATTTAATTTTTTTTTTTTANGTCCAATTTTAAGTGAATTATAGAAACAATCATAACAATCCAATTTTAATAAAATCTAATTTAAAAAAAAAAATATTTTACATAAAACTCTATTACTAATAGTTCTTCTTTTATACAACTACCATGAATAATATTACATTATATCTAAATTATTTTTTATATTTTATATTTTAATAATTCTATTTGCCCTATAATTTTTATTTAATATAATTGTGCTCATATTTTAACTCAATTGCATCACCATTCCAATTCTTTTATTTATTTAAAAAAATTAATAATAAAATAAATTATCATATTAAATAAAATATTTAAATTATATAAAAAAATTAATATATAATTTATTAATAACTTTGCACGGGTTAAAAAATACTCCACGTGGAACTCAGAAGCCTAACATGTATTTTGAAACGGAAGAAAAAATATCAAATATATATCCGCGAGGTGCGAAACGCCACGGGCCAGACCACTAGTAGTCTTAGTACTGCAAATTAGAAAAACAGGTAGTCTACAAAAAGAAAAAAGCCAGAAAAACCCAAAAGGCAAAACCCAAGATACATACTAAAAACAAGCCATCTGCTTTTAAGTCACTTCTGACACCATAATCTCTGGTGTTCTCGTTTTCTTCGCCAGCCTCTGTCCCACACCACACCCACTAATCCACTATGTCATGTATAATTATAAATTTTATTTTATCAGCCTACTTGAACCACCTTGTTTGATTTTTCAGCAAACGAATTTCCAGCTAATTTCTATCTCAAAGGTAATGCATTTACATCTGTTTTTTTGATTTGGGGCTCTCTTTAATCATGTTTTTTTTGTATAAATTTAAACTTGAATTTTTGATAAAAATGTGATTTCTTGCTTTATATTTGTGACACCATTGTGGGTTTCTGCTAAATTATGTATTGAAAGGTTTTGTGCAAAGTTTTATTTGAACTTTTGGGTTATGCTAAATTATGCTTTCAAGTATATGAAGATGAAAACAATAATATGTTTTCTACTAAAAAAGTTTAATGTCAGTCTTAATTAATATGTCACTAGTTTTGGGCAGATGCTTTTCTTCCTTGTATTGTGATTGTGAATTTATCATTTTGATCTTCAAGCTAATATGTTTCTGTGGATTGTTTTTTTGTAAGTTGCACAAGTGCCATGCTTCTAAACTTTTGCAGCATACCTTTTTTTTTAGTGTGTATTGTTTGTTGCATAGTGATTTCTACAGATTTGAGTTGCTAGTAAACATAACTTGGTAGTGTTTTATGTTACTAGGTTTTGTTCGTTGATTAGCTTTAGCTTCTATTTCCATAAGGATGGGTCCTTACCTTGTTGGGGTCATTGTTCCCTTCGTACTCACTCTTCTCGTCCGAAATTCAAAGAATGGAAAAAAGCGAGGTGAGCCTACAACTGCTGGTGGGGAACCTGGGTATGCAGTAAGAAATAAGCTGTTTACTTCCCCAATGGAATCAGCTTGGGAAGGCATTACAACACTTGCTGAGCTTTTTGAGCATTCATGCGAGAAACACCACAACAAGAGATATCTTGGAACTCGGAGATTGATATCTAGTGAAATTGAAATTTCTGGAGATGGACGCTCATTCGAGAAGCTGCATTTAGGTGAATATGAATGGTTGACCTATGGAAAAGCATTTGATATGGTCTGCAATTTTGCTTCTGGTTTAGCACATCTTGGTCACAAAAAAGAAGAACGTGTTGCTATCTTTGCTGATACACGAGAAGAATGGTTCATTGCTTTGCAGGTGCGTATCTTTTTAATTTCTAATTCATTTTTTGTTCTTATGATTATGTAAGTTTTCTTCAATCAGTGTGCCTCCACTGAGTTAATAAACCTAATTCCGGAATCAGGTCATTAAAGGAAGTGCATATCTTTCTTTCTTCTTGACCATATATCTCTGGTTATATTTATAAACTCACATCTTTAATAAGTAAATAACAGAGGGTTCTTGCCTTTCAACAGGGTTGTTTCAGACGCAATGTCACAGTTGTAACGATATATGCATCTCTGGGGGAGGAAGCTCTATGTCACTCACTAAACGAGGTATTTCTTGTTTTTTCTTATTATAAACTCACAGCAAAGCTTTTGTCAAGTGCTTGTCAAAAAAAGAAGAAGAAGCTTTTGTTAAGTGCTTTCTCCTTTATCTAAATCTATAAATAATAAGGCGGCAACTGCGCTGAAGCAGCACAACATATTCTCTTTTACACACTCTTTACAATTTATTTTAATTATTTCTCTGTCACTCTTTGTTTGTGTGTGTTTGTTGGGGTGAGAGGCTGAAGGGACTTGAACCAGACATAAATGCTTCTGTTCCATTTGTTTTGAGCTGAATGAAAATGTTGAACTAGTTTTAATTGATGGCCAAAATTATGTGAAGTCAAAAGTATTTTGGGGCTCATTTGTTTTATATGTTTTAACACATACATTTTTATACTCGAAAGTCATTATTTCTCACTCCTAAATTTATAAATGATTTGATGAATTTGTTTTCTTATGATAGTTTGAAACTGATAGTACTTTCTATGTAGTTATAATATGTAAATTGTCTTTTCTTTTGAGAAAACGAAAAAAACTGTTAGTAGTGAAACCAAAAATATGTAGACCGGAATTCAAACCTCAAAATTTATCTACTGCGGAAAGCAAATTTGGACCAGAGGGGAGTATAGTACTATTATTGTTCCTTTCGATTTTAACACATGCTAGGTGGTACCATAGACCTTGTGTAAAAAGTGACTGTGTACACTCTGCTAAGTTGTGGATCATTTGGAATATGAAATTTGTAACATATAATTTCAATTAAGTTTTGCTACCAACTGTTAGTAATTATATTTATTATACTCCTCTTTTTCGACCTTTTTCATTTATATCAAGATTAATCAATTAAATTCTATAACAAAAACTTCCTATTGGTCGTGGGTTCAATTCCTCACTCCCCCTCCCTTATACAAAATTATGTAACTTGTCAAATTAAAAGAAAGTCATCATTGTCATGCTTATCAAAAAACAGCATAAAAATATATTCATCATGATTTAACAAAAAAAATATATCATCATCATAAGATTTTATTAATTAACCTTTTTGATTTTAGCATCCCTCATTGTTCTTTGATTTTCAGACGGAAGTTACAACTGTGATTTGCGGGAAGGGAGAGTTAAAAAAGCTTCTAGATATAAGTGGACAACTTGATACCGTAAAACATGTCATATGCATGGATGATATCCCATCTCATCCCTCATTGATACAAGCAAGTAGCAGTTGGACAATCACATCTTTCACAGATATAGAACAACTTGGCAGAGAGAATCCAGTAGATGCTGATTTACCTGTTTCAGCTGATACTGCTGTTATAATGTATACAAGTGGAAGTACTGGCTTGCCAAAGGTTAGTGCATGTGCTTCTTGGTCAAGATCAGACTGGGAAATTGTATTATCTAGTGTATCTTCGTATTTTCATGTCTTTTTACTCAACGCCAAACTTAAAAACAACACAAAATCGTCTTGTGTACCTCGCCAACCAACATGAACATGACTTGTTAATTTCCAGGTGTACATGAAAGACACAAAATTAAAATTTTGTACTTCTGTGTATACGGAACGAAATGACACAACAGTATACGAAGTGACATGAAATTGTATGAAAATACGAAATTATCCACGAACATATTAATATTAATGATATATATTATATTAAATACATTAATATTAAGTGTAATACTGTATTAGATTTTGAATAACAGTATACTACTACATGTTAAAATGTTTAATATAATTATTATATATTCGCATTAAAAGTCTGGTGCACTGATAATCTCCACTTCATGCAGGGTGTAATGATGACCCACAGCAATATCTTAGCTACAGTTTCGTCTGTGATGACAATTATTCCTCGCCTCAGTGACAAGGATGTTTATTTAGCATACTTACCCCTAGCACATATTCTTGAACTAGCAGCCGAGGTACATCTTATACCTTGCAATTTATAGTTTAGGTAACTCAACTGGAGCAGTTAAATTTTTGTACCTTGTTCCTCTTTTACTGGTGACAATTGCGACATGCAATGGCTGATCATGTGTATGTTTACCTTGTAGAACATAGTTGTTGCTGTAGGAGCCTCAATAGGATATGGATCTCCTTTGACATTAACTGACACATCAAACAAGATAAAGAGGGGAACAAAAGGGGATGCTTCTATGTTGGGGCCAACAATTTTGGCATCCGTACCAGCAATTCTTGATCGAGTGAGGGATGGTGTGCGCAAAAAGGTCTGAATTTGTGAATCCATCTTATGCAAAGAATACCCTGTAATTTTATATCTGTGTAGGCAATCTGAATGCAAGGCGACTCACGAATATAGTGAATGCCTAATATGCAGGTTGATGCAACAGGGGGGCTTCCGAAGAAATTGTTTGATTTGGCATACGCTCGTCGATTATCTGCGATAAATGGCAGTTGGTTCGGGGCATGGGGTATTGAAAGGCTTTTCTGGAACTTCTTAGTATTTAGAAAGATTCGGGCTATACTGGGTAGTCGTGTTCGCTTTCTGCTGTCTGGAGGCGCACCTCTTTCTGGAAATACTCAAAGATTTATTAACATTTGTATTGGGTTAGTATATCATATTTCTCATGTTGCCTTACATTAAAGTAGCTCTTTAACTTTTTATATAGTTCTATTTCTCTTTTTAAGTTCCAAGTTAATCACCTGTGCTCCATCTAACTGTCTGTTTCCTCTCTTAAATCATTCAAGATTGTATGATGTGTGCATATAATCTGGTTCTGGGGTAACTAATTAGACACATATAAGAAAAATAAGTCTTTTATTCTATAACTCAAACCGACAATTGTTGAGAAGGCAATAATCAAACAGCAAGAAGAACGAGCTCTAAGCTGTCAAACTTTTTCATTGACCCTAACAATCACATATTTTACTAAAAATATGGTTTAGCTAGTGGAAAAGAAAGCATTACCCTATATTTACTTATTCATAAAGATTTACATAATTGGAGTCTCGATGTTGATATTTGGGGAAGTGTGGGACGGGATTATAATTTGGAATGATCTAATGTAGCATTTAGCATTGTGGAATCCTCCATAAACATAAAAGCCCAAGTAACTCTTTCCAATTAATTCATGGAATTAACTTTTGTAATGGTAGCCACCAAGACTTGAATACCTTCTAATGCCTCTCCATCTGGGGAAACTGTCAGCCCCCCTCCCCCTTCCCCAAAATAAAAAAGCCAAGACAGTAATGAATATTTGTCTATTAATTAGACTGTTGTTGCTCTATTTTTTTTATTAATATTGTTGTACTCGCAGGGCTCCGATAGGTCAAGGTTACGGTCTTACTGAAACTTGTGCTGGAGCAACGTTCACTGAGTATGATGATACATCTGTTGGTCGAGTTGGGCCTCCAATTCCTTGCTCCGTTGTCAAGGTATAACTGAAGATAATTTAGCTTAAAATTCTAATCATTAACAATTTCAAAGAGTGTTGAGTTTGTTCCCTGTTACAAGTAATTGCAGTATAATTTGATGTAATCTTTTTATGTCTGAAATTACAAGAGTTTATATGTTTAAGTATGCTAAAAATCTTCATTGATGTTCTATATTCAACTTCGTGCCATATGACTGCAATGTCACATGATCATTTTTGGGCTAGTCTGATAGGGCCTAGGGGGCATCCTTCTACACTATCAATAGATAATCCATAACTGTACCCCTGCATGCTAATTCAGCAATCATTGGAGTGGTTATCTATATATGTTGTGCACAGGCGGCCCTGACCCAATGCAGGTTGTGCAGCTGCACTAGGCACACTGGGTTCAGGGGGCCAATCATAGTCTCAGCCAACAGTTGTATATATTTTTGAGTATATCGGTCTCGGCAGAATTTTTTTTAAGAAGCCCAAAAAAATTGCATTTACTCTTGGTTTCTTTGCTGCTGCTGCTGCACTGCTTTTGTCCTATTGCTGCGCTGCCTATTAGCTTCCTTTCTAATTTTTAACAATTTTTTTGTTCATTCTGTTTATATTAAAATTGCTAAATTTGATGAGATGATGATGACCATTAATTAATTATAGTTATATAATTTTTGCCTTGAAATGTTTTTTTGCTTCTTCTTAATTTTGTAACACTGAAATTATTTATAAGTTGCACCCACCCACACACACGCTAACACTAACATGCACGAAACATGCGCACTCACATGTACATAACACACAAAAGCTTCCGTGCCTTTATAATAATACTGGGGTAGTGCTTTCGTCATGATGTCTATCACAAACATAAAATGTATACTTTTGTGTTTGAATGCCAGATCTGACATCTAGTATGTTCCCGTGCTAATCACATATATTTTTTATGAGTATAGCATCCAGATAAAATAGAAGAAGAAATGAAGTAAAAACTTCTGATTTCAGTATATAAATGTATTTGGTTTTCTGTTATAATGTAACATATCATCTATTGCAGTTGATAGATTGGCCTGAGGGTGGCTATTCATCAAATGATTCTCCTATGCCACGTGGGGAAATAGTTGTTGGTGGGCCAAATGTTACTCTTGGATATTTTAACAACGACGAGAAGACAAAAGAAGTGTACAAGGTATTACTAACTGTACTTTCACCTAAGGAAGATGCTTTTTAAGATTAATGAATCGTAATGTGTATATATTGTTTCCAAAAGGTTGATGAGAAAGGAATGAGGTGGTTCTACACTGGTGACATTGGAAGATTTCATGCTGATGGTTGCCTTGAGATAATTGATCGTAAGAAGGATATAGTAAAACTCCAGCATGGAGAATATGTTTCTCTAGGAAAGGTACATAAGTTTATAGCTTTCCCCCCTGCATTTCATTGTATGTTAACTAAAATTTCATTAAAGACCGCTTATTCTTTCGCAGGTTGAGGCTGCTTTGGTTGGCAGTGCTTACGTTGACATTATAGTGCTTCACGCTGATTCTTTCTACAATTATTGTGTGGCTTTAGTGGTAGCTTCGCAGTCTGCTTTGGAGGAATGGGCACAGAAACAAGGTATCAAATATGCAAATTTTTCCGATTTGTGCCAAAAAGAAGAAGCTGTAAAGGAAGTGCTTGGTTCCCTTTTAAAGGTACATATTTCTCTACTTTGTTGGCTAACATATATCGAGCTCAGCTTTCTATTTAATTGAATAAATAATTGAATTTTGTTCAAATCATTTAAAAATGAACTACTAGTATGAGTTTCCTTGTTAAATTTTTGTGTGCATCTTTTGTCTTGAGACCTTTAAATTAACAGTCCACTTTCAAATACGATAAAGAATTTATGATATTAAATAATTGATCTTGAAAAATTATAAAAGGGGTTTCTTTTTAATGGTGGAAGAAACCTCTTTACTTGCTTGGTGGATTGTCAAATTTTGATAGAGCGTCACAATCTAGTACAGGGTCACTATAACCTTTCTTCAAATTAGATGAAACATTTTATGTAGAGTTGTAAATATTAAGAACTACTGTTATAATATAACTTGCCAATGATTAAATATCCCCATCATGGCCTTTTATTTATTCTAATTTTTATATTCTCCATCATCTTAAAACTAATGTAACATGTAAGCAAAATTTTATCTCCTAAAAAGTCCTTTTATTGTTTTTTTAAATTTTAATTAAAGAAAATTCACCGAGTCAAATAATTTGGAATGGTGGGAGAATCTCGCTCTACTAGTCCCCTTCATTCGGAAACTTCTGTACGTTAGTATTTGAATAGAAAATAATAATGGGGAATTTTTAACTCTAAAATGAGATGTATTTGTCATTTTTTTTCAATTACATGTCCCAAGTTATAACCATCCTCAGTGCCAGTGTCCAGAATAGGTTCCTAAATCCTACCCTTACTTTCATACTCTCATACTCTCTTCTGCTCCATTATCCATAAATTTAAAAACACGAAGAGTGATGTACAAATAACCGTTTCGTATCTTCCCAAAAAGGTAATAAACGTATACAAAACCCTTGTTTCTAAATTCCTTAAACTCTTATTGGACAGGTGGGTAAAGCGGCNAAACTCATATTGGACAGGTGGGTAAAGCGGCACGTCTGGAGAAGTTTGAGATCCCTGCGAAGATCAAATTGCTCTCTGAACCTTGGACACCTGATACTGGTCTAGTCACTGCAGCTCTTAAGATTAAAAGAGAATCAATTAGGAGGGCATTTTCAGTGGAACTTGCACAACTATATTACTAGAAATGCAAAAATAGTCTCTGAAGAGATTGTGGAATCTTGTCTGCCCATATCTTAGCTGCTCTTTATTTGTATACAAGTTTTCGAAAGTTCCTTTTCATAGATCTTTGTATTTGTTCTATGTATCTCTGAAATTTAGACAAGCAAATAGATTTACTGTTGATTTGGCAAGTTTGGTAACCTAAGCTGCGAAGACGTTACAATTTTCGGGATATCATGCCTGTTTGTTTTATATAAATTATTACTTTCTTCTGATTATGATTGAGAAAGATTAAGATTCTTTGTCGGAAAAAGATCTAACAAGGCTGAATATCACCGGAGTATGGTGGTCTGAGAATAATTGGGGGCAGTGATTGCCCGGGTTTGGAATCACTGTCGCGCTTTGTTTGTCAGAGAAAATAAGTTCTGCTGGCTCTAGAAATTCCGATCACCTACAATGTGCCTACGTACCTCTATATATAAAGGATTAAGCCCACGTAGTTCTTTTCCTAATCCGAAGCCCGATAGGAGAGGTTGTCTTTATCCATCCTCTTATTTAATCCTAATTCAGAAATAAAAACCTAGGTGGAAGAGATCTCCTCATTAAGGATTGTTTAGTTAGTCCAAAACCCGGTATAAGGTCCAAGTACTTCATGAACTCGACTTGAACTCGGATTCCATGAGGATGAGCCGACTTACTACAACTATTTCATCGGAATCTTGACTAGAGGCTAGCACTAGATCCACCTCGAATGAAGGATACGTCCTAAGCCCCCAGATGAGTACAACTTGCCTGAGTACAGGGAAATGATTTTTCAAGTTGAGGTTGGCTGCAACCCAAAGGTCCCCGCCGGGGCAACCCGTGGAGTACGAAGCAATGGTCTTCAATAATCAACCCCAGAGGGCCTTCAAAAATAATCCCCGTAGGATCTTCATTAATACCGACAAGTATTTGTAGGAGAAGCCACCATCGTCCTTATTTACCTCCAGGGCGCGTCCTCTCCGTCCTGAAATCAACCCGGAAAACATAAGATATTTTATCCAGGCCCACTAGCGGACAAGCCCCAACAAAATACCCCTAGGTTATTTTGGAGTGCAACAACTACCCCAAGTCCAGAAAAATATGAAATATTTGAAAGACTTTATTTTACTTTCCGGATCTTTACCCTGGACGCATCGCTAAATTGAATTCTTCCTCCAATCAACATCTATCAACACACGGTTTACCAAATTTGACAAAACTTGTCATACTACATGATTCATAATGGGGCGGGTCCTCAAATATAGACGGACGCTTTCCCCAACCTCACTCATCATTTATTTATATATCATTTTTTAATCGAGCTAAAACAGATCCTTGACTCATAATCTGAAACAGGCGTGCTCAGCGAATACCAACCATCAACTTTTACACAAAAAATAATTTCAAATCAACTATACTTATAAATATATAAGACAACTACAATCATGTTTCCTCGAAACCTGTGACGTTACCCAATCTTTCACTGCCACGTGGCCACTATCCTTCCCTCTATTTAAATCTCCTGACTTCCTTTCTCTCTCTCTATCACTACATATATTTTTTTACTTTTGCTTTCAACTACAAAAAACACTTCTTCTCTAGAGCTCGATACTCAGGCGTATTATTATCTTCCGACTTCATTTTCGGGTGCAACTCCGGCCAAAAATCAAAATTCTCACGATCCCAATGTTCGCTTAGTTGGTACACATCTATTACAACTTTTCTTTTTCAATTTCATCCAGCAAATTGCCCTATATGCTTATATGTATGTATATACGTATATCTACTCTAGATCCTATTTTATCAGACGTATAATCAATACAAATGTTTCTATATCACTATTTATTTTTTAACATAGATGCGCCCTCCATGTAGGAAATGTTCACTTATAATTTCAATGAAAAACCATTCCTCAAACAACATAATTATGTATCTAGAATAAACTAAATTAATTGTATTATAAGCATGCCGCATCTCCCTTTAAATACCCTCACATGCACCCTAACTTCAAATACTAATTGACCTCCTCACATGCACCCTAACTTCATATACTAATTGACCTTTCAACCAATTCAATTCGATAATTAACATTTGGCACTTATCATAAAATAATCATAAGATCATTAACTTCGACACGCGTCCTAACATATCAAGAACATTAATCATAGTTTTCATTAACACCTTCTTACAATTGCACTGAGAATCCCATATCTTTTATGGCAAGAAAATTTTAATACATTTCAATACATACTTGTTCTAACGACCCAATTTGCACTCAATTTATGAAAATAACTAATATTGGTAGTACACACCAGGACGCGTCTTACTTGTATTTATATTATTTATTTTCAAACCTTTTCTCTTCCAGGCACTGAAAGACATATGATTAGGCCTATTTGTAAATAATTAGATGACAACTCAACTCAGTTAAGAAAGAGTAGTAAACAATAAATATGATAACATGAATCAAGTCGAAGAAAGTCAACTAGACACGAAAAATTAGATTATTAGAAGTATTTGTATGAGATTGCTACTCAACATTGGAAGTTCATTAATATGTTCAAGTGTCAGTGAAAAATAAAGAAGTAATATCTCAGAAGAATTCAGAAGATAGAGAAGATTTTAAGTGGCTACTACACGAAGATTCTAGAAGAAGAAAACACAAGAGGAAAAATAGTAAAGCAAAAGAAGGACAGAATACCACAACTTACAAGTTAAAAGGTGGAGAATATTTATTATAGTATGACACAAATGAAACAGACAGTACATTTGTGTGTCAACTAAATTAATAAATATTCATCGTCTAGCTTAAGTGATTTAATGACAGAAGACTTAGCAAAAACAGAAAGATTTTGGTGCTAGCAATCAAAGTTATACAAGTCTAAATAGTATTTTAATTCTACAATCAAAGAAATTAATTATTTAATTTATTTAATTAAATTAATTAAATTTGAATTCAATTTAATTTATAAATTATTTAATTAAATTAAGTAGAATTAATTTATTATAATAAATATGACTTGACATGATTTTTAATAAGTCTTTTCAGACTATATTAAAGGTCATACCGAAATATGGATTATAAAGGTCATACAAAACCAAGAAGAAAAGTCATACCGAGCTCAAGTTGTAAAAGTCATACCGAACTGTTGATTAAAGGTCATACCGAAATGTTAATTAAAAAGTCATACCGATTTATTAATTAAAAAGTCATACTGAATATGATTTTAGAGAAATCATATCGATTTTCTAAAAGTCATACCGAGCTATTTAAAAAGTCATACAAGTGTTAAAAATGTCATACAAGGCTTATTTCTGAAAATGTCCCGATTCAAAAGTCATACAAGCTTAAGATTTCCTCTATAAATATGAGGTAGCACTTCATATTTTGTAGTTAGTTGAAAACATTTAAATTCAAAAATTTGTATGCATTGTAATATTAACAGATTTCTGTGCAACTTTGGATTATAATTGTTAAACAAGAACAATTCATGTCAAAATCGTTCTAGAGTATTTTATCAATTATAAACACTTTCATCTTATTAATTTTTTAATACTTTTCAAGTTAAAATTATATCTTGTACTCGAACAATATTTCATTAAAATTAATATTTCGTGATTAATTAAAATAATATTTTTAAATTTGAAATTTCGTGATTAATTATAGTTATTGTATTCAACCCCCATTCTATAATATCACGGACCAACAATTTGCATCAGAGCTAGTTGATATTTCTAATATCACACCCGAACCAAATATTCTGCAAGTCATACAGAACTCAAAAATTATTTTTAATTCGAAATAATTTGTACCCAAAAAATATTTTTGATCAAAAATTATTTTAAGTAAAAAATTATTATTTTTTGAAATACTTAATTTTTAATCTTATTAAAGATGAGTACACAAGAAGTGACGAACATTAAAAATCCACCATTTGATAAAGATCACTACAATTTTTGGAAGTACAAGATGCAATTATTTGTAGAGAACGTCAATATCAAATATGCAAAGATTTTGGCCAATGGTATTGAGCCCCCATTTACAGTTATTCTCGAGCATGAGGTAGATGGAGTCGTAATTCCTCATAGACAGTTTTTTAAAGATTCGTCTGATTATACGGAGGATGAAAAGGAAAATATGGCTCGAGATAACAGTCTCAAACTCATGCTGGTAGAATCCCTAGATTACATTATTTACAACCACGTTGTCAATTGTAAAAATGCCAAAAAAATCTGGGATACCATTGAGATAATCAATGAAGGGACTAAAGAAGTCAAAGTGAATAAACTGGAGATCCTGACCTCCCAACATGAGCAATTTAGATCCAACCCTGGTGATGGTATCTCTAAGGTGTTTCAGAGATTGAATAAATTGATAAAAGTGCTCAACCTCAATGAGAAATATTACAAGAACCAGAAGGTCAACATGAAGCTTTTGCTAACTTTACCCGAGCATCTGGAACATAGGATCGCAGCTATCCGGGAGTCTAGGGACATGAAAGAAGTAACCCTAGAAAGACTCTATGAAGTATTGAAGACCTATGAATTGGAATAGATCCAGACCAGAGAAACATATGGTAGAGGTAAGGTTCTATGTTCCTCTAAAGCACTAATAGTGGAAGCATCAGAGAAGAAGGAAGTGAAGGCTGTTGCACCTTCTAACAGTTTAATGGAGTATGTGATTTCAGAATTTGGACATACTTCAGATAACCAGGAAAATGGTGAGTTCTACTCTTTGGAAGAACTGGATCAGCTGGAAGATGAATATCTAGCTTTATTTTCCAGGAGGTTTGGCAACATGAGATTCAGAAGGAACCCCTCCTACAAAGTTAAACCTAATTTTGGAATATTCCAGAGAGGAGGTTCTTCT
This sequence comes from Oenanthe javanica, assembly GCA_008931105.1. Taxonomy (NCBI): domain Eukaryota; kingdom Viridiplantae; phylum Streptophyta; class Magnoliopsida; order Apiales; family Apiaceae; genus Oenanthe; species Oenanthe javanica. The sequence continues at coordinate 6,761 of QRFB01004385.1, read as the reverse complement.
TCGGTTGTATCAAGAAGCGGCTACAAGACCGGTTTAGTTGATAGAAGCAAGTTTCGTTGCTTCAACTGCAATGAGCCAGGCCACTTTGCAACTGAATGCAAGAAGCCGAAGTAAGGGAAGAAGAGAGACTTTTATGAAGAGCTCAAAGAAAAGTATGATGCACTTGTGAAAATGCATCAGGGTAAGTCTTATCTAGTAGAAGGCAAATGCTGGGATGATTCAGACAATGATGATGATGAAGAGATGGGAAATCTTGCTCTTATGGCTTCATCCGAAGAATCACTGTCTCCAACTCGATAAGGAGGAAAAGAGGTATATCCTTCATACCCTAAGATGTTTAAATTTCTAGGTAAAGAACTAGATGATACAAGAGATAGAGTTGAGAAAATAATTCTAAAAAGCAAAGCCTTAACTGATGAGAATGATGTTTTAAAATTGCTAAAAACCAGAAATGACAAACTGACTGAGGACTTAGCTTTTCAGGTGAATAGAGTCAATTGTTATGTTAAAGTTGAAACTTATCTCAGAAATCAGATAGTGGAATAACAGAAGAAGTGTTTAGCTTATAAGAATTCCTCTTATATTGTAAAAGACCTAATTGACCAACAAGAAATAAAACGTAAAGTTGGAATAATCTTTGAGTACAATCAATTTGTAGGAAAGGCAAGCAACATCACCCCGTTCAGAAAAAGTGCTGAAGAAAGGGGTATTCCACATGTTGTTAAGGACACACCTAAACCTCTTTTCATAACCCTTGAGAGCTCTATATTAATTTCTTATGAAATGAAGTTAGAGGACTTCGAGGAAGAAAAGAAAAGAGAGGAACAAGCTAGGGACATACAAGGAGTTAATGTCCAACAAGAGAAAAGTGCACCCAAGACACCAGTGAAAGATGTGGGGATTCCCACAATCCTGGTATAGATGGTAAAGACTTAAAGAAGAAATTGAATAGACCTAATAGGTTTGTCAATAGTAGGAATAGTAAAAACAGATATCATTCTACTGAGAACTTTAAAACTACTGATAAAGTTGAAGTAGAACCTGTTAAGACACCTACTGCTTTGAATAACATGCATGTTATTGATGTATGCCATAAACCATGTGATGTTGTTAATTTTATGTTATGTGCTTTTAATTCTATGTTTGCATATTTTAAAAGCATGTTTACTTAAACAGATAACTTGACACCTAGACAACACATCAATAATAAATTTACGAAATACAAGACTGCGAGTCCTTCACTTGTCAAGACGGAAACATAAGTTCCAAAGTCTAAACAGAAAGTTGTTAAGACTGTTTATAGAAATGTAAGTATAGTCAAGGTAGATGTTGCTGTTGTTCGAAAACGATCTGTTGTCAAAGCTGACAAAGATCAATTCTTTAAGTATGCCGGACACAATTAATTTTGGATTCCGAAGACGATTTAATCCGTTTGATAATTGCAGGGAGTTAAACAGGTAAACCGGGTTGTATGGATCCTGGACATTGGATCTTCAAGGCATATGACCAGAGATAGAGCTCTACTATCAGACATGGTTGAAAGAGCTTGCCCAATCGTCACCTTTGGAGATAACATCAAATGAATGACTACGGAATATGACAAGTTAAATGTTGAGAATGTTATCACTGAGAATGTCTCTTTAGTGGAAGGACTTAAGCATAATCTACTCAGCGTCAGTCACTTCTGTGATAAAGGATACAAAGTAAACTTTATCAAGGAAAAATATTTAATAGCTCATTCTAAAGATGACAAACTAGCCTTACGTGGAGTAAGGAAAGGAAACTTGTATATAGCCGATCTCAAATCAGGAACTGAAGATGAAGCAAACTGTTTTTACTCAAAGGCTTCATCAAAAGAAAGCTGGCTATGTTACAAGAAACTCTCACACCTAAATTTCAAAACAATAAACTCTCTAGTCAAGAGAGATTTGGTGAGAGGACTACCTCCGATGAAATTTATACAAGAAGGATTGTGTGAGGCATGTCAGAAAGGAAAGTCAAAAAGAGAAACTCACAAAGGCAAGACACTACAAACATTATTGAACCACTTCAACTGCTACATATAGATTTATTTGGTCTAGTAAATATTATGTCAATGTCAAGAAAAAGATATACCTTAGTGATTGTAGATGACTTCATAAAATACACGTGGGTTTTATTCTTGAACTCTAAGGATGAAACTCCACAATTGGTGATTGATCATGTAAATCTAATTGAGTTAGATTCAAAGTAAGTTATCCAGGCAATCAGTTCAGACAATAGAACATAATTTAAGAATGAAGTTCTGAATGAGTTTTGCTCATTCAAGGGAATACCATGACAATACTCAGCGCCAAGGACTTCACAACATAATGGAGTTGTAGAATGGAAGAATCGAACCCTGATTGAAGCTGTAAAAATAATGTTAAGTGAATCAAGGTTACATATCTACTTCTGGGCTGAAGCGGTAAATACAGCATGTTATACCCATAATCGAACTCTAATCAATAAAGATCATATGAAAACTCTATATGAATTAATGGCTGGCAATAAAACAACACTCGAGTACTTTCATGTATTTGGATCCAAATGTTATGTGCTAAAAGATGGAAATGAACATCATGGCAAGTTCGAGGCTAAATCACATGAATCTATTTTTGTCGATTATTCAAGAAGAACATATAGGGTGTACATAATTGATTAACACCAAGTAAAAGAAAGTGTCAACATAAATTTCGACAACACTAAACTCCCAAGTATCCAAACTGAAGATCCTTCTGAGTCATTAAAATTTGGTAATTATCTAGACTCACCTTCTGATGATGATGAAGAAGAACCTGAGGCTGCAACAGGAAATGATAATGACGATAATGATGATAATGATTCAGGTAATAGTGGTGAAAATAATGGAAACACTGGAGATACTACTTTTACCAGTGGTGGATCAACAAGTCATCCTGGCAGTAACTCAGGGGGAGATGATGGATTTACTGGTAGAACACAACATTACAATTAATATCAAGGTGAATCATCAAGATCAAACCTACATAGGGAAAGGATATGGAGCAGAGATCTTCCTTTTGAATTGATCATAGGTGATCTAGATGTTGGAGTTAGAACTAGATGTACAACTTCAAATGAATGTCTATTTTCAGTTTTTGTATCTCAAGAAGAACCAAAGAAGATTGAATATACACTAACTGATCCAGATTGGGTTCTTGCCATGCAAGAAGAGCTCAGTCAGTTTGAGAGACAAGAAGTATGAACACTAGTACCCAGGCTAAAAGACAGATCTGTGATTGGCACTAAATGAGTATACAGTAACAGATTAGACGGTGATGGCATTGTTACAAGGAACAAAGCCAGACTGGTGGCAAAGGGTTACTCCCAGAAAGAGGGAATTGATTATGATGAGACCAATGCACATGTTGCAAGACCTGAAGCAATCAGAATATTTCTAGCATTCGCTGCACATTCCAATTTCAAAGTTTATCAAATGGATGTAAATAGTGCCTTTTTGAATGGAGAGCTAGAAGATGAAGTATATGTGGAGCAGCCCCTTGGCGTTGAAAATCCAGAGTTTGATGATTTTTTATATTTTCTATTTAAGGCCCTCCATGGACTCAAGCAAACACCGAGGACATGGTATGACACTCTCTCTGAGTTTTTACTTGAAAATAGTTTTATTAGAGGTGTCATAGATAAAACTATCTTTTATAAATTGCATGATAAAGATATGATATTTGTCCAAGTTTATGTTGATGATATTATATTTGGTTCTACTGATGAAATCTTGTGCAAAAATTTTGCTAAGTTAATGCAAAGTAGGTATGAAATGAGCATGATGGGTGAGCTGTCATTCTTCCTTGGATTGCAAGTGAAGCAAAAGGAAGATGAAATTTTTATTTACCAATCAAAGTACGTAAGGGATCTTCTGAGGAAATACAGTATAGAAGATTCATCATCGGTAAAAACCCCAATGCCTACAACCACGAAACTTGACAAAGATGAAACTGGTAAAAAGGTTGATATCACAAGCTACAGAGGTATGATAGACTAATTATTATATCTAACTATAAGTAGACCTGACATAATATTTACAACATGCTTATGTGCAAGGTTTCAATCTGATGCTAGGGAATCTCATCTTATAGCTGTTAAACGAATTTTTAGATATCTAAAGGGCACATCAAATCTTGGAATATAAGTACCCTAAAGTTACAGGTTTTGAACTAATAGGCTATACAGACTTAGATTATGCAGGATGCAGGATGGAAATGAAGAGTACTTCTAGAAGCTGTCCGTTTCTAGGATGACGGTTGTTCTCCTGGTATAAAAAGAAACAACACTCAGTATCTACCTTGATAGCCGAAGCAGAATACATTACGGAAGGTAGCTTTTGTGCACATATCTTGTGGATAAGGAATCAACTAAATGACTATGGACTTGCGTTGAATAAAATTCTAATTTTCTGCAACAACACAAGTGCTATAGCCATTTCCAACAATCCTGTATAACACTCTCGAATTAAGCACATTGACATAAGGTATCATTTTATCCGATAGCATATCATGAACGGAATTGTGGTGTTATATTTTTTACCCACAAAAGATTAAATAGCCGACATCTTTACGAAACCAGTTGATGAATCCACTTTCTCTAAGTTGGTTAGTGAATTAGGGATGTTAAATAATGGCTAATTTTTGGTTGCTAGTAGTTGATTTGAGGTCATAAATAATAAATGTTAATATTTAAAGGATTTATGAGACTTGAATCAACAATATCCTATGACTCATGAATATTTGGATAAATTATCTTGAGAATAATTTAATACTCTTGATAGATAATTATTTCAATTATAGCATAATGCCTTTATCATAAAGGCTGATTACCCTTTTTATATCATGAGTAGTTGTCTTTGAGCTATCATGGTAGAACTCCATTTCTTCCCCTTCAACATTTGTCACATACATTTTCCTTTCCCTCAACTCTACCTTTCAAATCCTATTTGCCTTCCATTATTTGAGTTTCACCTTATCATCTTCAACAATTTCCTAGATAGGTTTCACAGGTAATCCTTTGCCATGTACAATAATCTGCTTTCTCCATTTTGGACACCTCACTAGTAAAGAACTAGTAGGTTTCTTGAAGTGAGTCCTCATGGCAATATTGACCTTTAGCTGTTGGCAGGGCTTCAGTTTCTTGACTTGATTCTCACTCAATTCCTTCCTTATCACTTCATTGGCTGTCACCTTGACTAGAAGTCTTTTTGGTGATTTGGGTTTTGAGATCATAGCAGTTTCAAAAACTATTGGAGTTACACTAATACCCTGAATTTTGGTAGGTGTATTAACATAAACCTCAACAACTTGCTGCTTAGAAGGCTTCTTCCTTTCACACTTCTTCTCCTTCTTCGAATCATCATTCTTTTTTTCACCTTCTTTATTGTCATCCTTCTTCTTCTCTCCATCCTTATTACTCATAGGCTTTGGCTTATTTTCATTCCTTTTACTGTCATTGTCTTCCTCATCTCTCCTCTTTCTGTTGAGCTCATCTTGGGCAAATTTAGATACTTGACCATTTATGAAGGCTTTCATCTTCTCAAGAATTTTAATATCATCATCTGTTTGATTCCTTTCTTATTCTCCAACAAATCAATTAATACAACGACTTGACTTCTATTTGCTTTATTTAGATATTTGTCCAATATGAAGTGAACAATTTTATCTCCTTTGGCTAAATATATCACCCTTTCAGGATTACAGAAGGCCTTAGGAAGTGACTGTGATAGGAATGGTCTAATGACTGAGTTTTTGAGCTCTTCATCTTCCTGAGTCACAGTCTCAATTGCTTTTGATATGCAATCAAGCTCAGTGAGCGTGAGTTTTCTGAAAGTGTTTAGAGACACTTTGAAATAGCGAGATTCCATCTGCACTATTGGCTCATTGCATATTTTGCCATTGTATTCAAATTTTACTCCTCTTACCATAAAGATGGTTTTCTTGTTAGGAATCTACATGTGATTTGATGATAACATTAATCTTAGAATCATAGAAATTTTATTTGTTGTAACTGATCAATTGATATGAAAGTTATAAATATCAATTGATCAGGAAACCATTTATCAGTTGAA
>QRFB01004384.1:14764-36441 GCA_008931105.1 Oenanthe javanica | reverse complement strand
CCCCCCCCCCCCCCCTGTTTTTTACCTGCCTTTGTTACTGCCAGCAGGATACCGGAGGTTCGTTAATGTGATTTAACTGTTGAACGCGGTCTTAACTTTAACGCGTGAGATACTCTGTTGTAGATTTGAGATATACACTTGATTTGATTGGATTCGATTTGTATGCTTTTTTTAATTAAAAATTATTTTAGAAAATTTTATCTTATTTATACTATATATTAAATATTATACCGCTATTGAAACCAGCTAAAATTATTTAAGAATTTGTTAGTCGATGACTAGATCACTTTTTTTGAACAGAAACCAAATTGCATTAACTCTCAAAAGATTCATACTCGGACTTACACTGCGGAGGAGTCTCGAAACTATTGTAACTATTAAGCAACCAAGGGAATCTTAGAACTTTCATTTTTTGAGATTAAACCTGATTTCAAGATAGTAAACTTTTGTGCAGATGAAGCTTGAAGCAGCTAAATCTAGTACGTATGTTTTTATTTCCCTTTTCGTTCATTAAATTCAACAACAGTGTTTAATGTCTAAACTTGTATACTCCGTACATGACTGTGTCCTGTTTCTTACATCCTATAATAAATATTTCTTCTCAATCTTGCAAGTCTAACAAAAAAATTTAACTGCTTTTATTTATTTATCTCCTTTTTAATTTGCTTTCTGAGCACAATCGTTCTTTTATTATCTTCGCTTTTTTTTTGGTTGCTAAGTTTCTCTTCTTTTCCTTTTCCTTCACTTGATAAACAGAATCAGCAACTTTGGGAAGTGTTATTCAGCAGGTTTTAAGGGGAAGAATTAAAACATATATTTTTTACTTATTTGTTGCTACAGCCTGTTCTATCTTATTTGCGGCACATCTTCAGGAATATTATCTTCAATTCCTGGTTGCCTGCCCTTACCAGGAGAAATGCAGGCTTACGGTTCTACAGCACTGGCATTCAAAAGAGCATGCGCATTTGCAACTCGTGAATGCGGCTTTAACAGAAAAATCTCTGGTAATATATGCAGAACAAAGGCATGGAAAATACAATTGTTGCGGATGTGTTGATGACAGACAGAGGGTGAAGAAAATGTAGGGTCATGGATCTGGACATCTGGTGCTGCACTGATGACACTGTAAATGACAGTGAACAACTCTTAAATTTGTACCAAGATAACCATCTACAATTGCATAGATGAAATATTATCCTAAATTGTATTTTTCACTAATCAATTCCTAATGACTAATTACAATCATGCAGATGGTGTTGGGAATATTAAAAACTAAACATAACAATGAGAAATTATATGATGAGCATTAACAAAAACAGACAGATATCAATTACGAAACAAACACGAAGGCAAAGAAGATATTGATCAGTGACTGTAAATACGAGAGAAAAGATAGAAAACTTAGCAAAACAACACAGAGTACTTCGTCCGACATGCACCTCAGTTCGTCCAGAACACTTATGTATATAGGTATGTGTGTAGGAGGTCTCTGACCCAACTCAACCTATACCGAGGTCGCCTCGCGTACGCAAGACGCCGAGACATTCGTCCAAATCACCATTCGACCCGAGTCGTAGCGGCGGTGTATGTGTGTAGGACCCGAGTCGTGGCGGCGGTGTATGTGTGTAGGAGGTCTTTGACCCAACTCAGCCTATACCCAGGTCGCCTCGCGTACGCAAGATGCCGAGACATTCGCCCAAATCGCCATTCGACCCGAGTCGTGGCGGCGGTGTATGTGTGTAGGAGGTCTCTGACCCCAACTCAGCCTATACCCAGGTCACCTCGCGTACGCAAGACGCCGAGACATTCGCCCAAATCGTCCTTCGACCCGAGTCGTGGCGGCGGTGTATGTGCGTAGGAGGTCTCTGACCCAATTCAGCCTATATCCAAGTCGCCTCGCGTACGCAAGACGCCGATACATTCGACCCGAGTTGTGGCGGCGGTGTATGTGTGTAGGAGGTCTCTGACCCAACTCAGCCTATATCCAGGTCGCCTCGCGTACGCAAAACGCCGAGACATTTGCCCAAATCGCCCTTCGACCCGAGTCGTGGCGGCGGCGTGCGTGTGTGCGCGAGGGCACACAATTACACCATGCACACTCACATGCTTTAGTAGTTGAAACTACTCTTGCATATGTATGCATATAAACCACCCACACCCCTATTACATTATCTATGTGAGATAAACTCATTTAACTCGTTTCAAGTCAGCAACTTGTACTCAATTTATCTATGAATTACCCTAAAAAAATGTCTTAGATCCAAATATGAAAGTTTAAGTCCTCATAACAAGAAACAATTTTCATTAGTTAGTTTCCGGAAATTACATCAAAAACATATATAAAATATATCTTAAACTTTCCATTTTTTAATGGATGGCATAGCACAATATAGCATATGGTCTAGAAACCAGGAAATTGGCAGTTGGCAGTTAGTCACAGGATTTTTCACAGAAAATGGTACAGAATTATATTTCTGTAGCTATACAGCGAAGGGCATATATTATGCAGAACTATATAATTAGCCTTTTAAGACTGATATGCAAAGATATTTTACTACAGTATTTACTATAGTCAGTTAATTTTCACCCTTGCGGTGGTTGTCTAGGACATAATTTCAAATGCGGACGATTTGATGAAATTGATTGCGCAGGAAAGATTAGTTAAATATACAAAAGTACGTGGAGCAAATCAAGACTGATCAAGGTATTGTTTTTTCGTACACTAATCTTACTCTTTAAAGGCAACCAAGTTTATCTTCCACCAGTTTCTACAGAATTACTATATTGAACTAAAGCACATAGTGGAAATTTGACAGTAACTTTGATCTGAGTTTTACTGACAGTAAATTTCTCGATAGATTTTGACAGCAGTGGAAATTTGACAGTAACTTTAATATGAGTTTTAGTGACAGTAAGTTAACTGGTCCAGTGGGGTATTCGTGTCCGCAGGTCGCCCACGCGGAAAGCCCGAAGGCGCGCGCACGTAGGTGATGGAGCAATACCATACTAATATATCTTAAACACTACATAAGTGTTCTACTATATAAAGTCATGAAAAACTCTTTTCCAATTCAATGTGTGATTCAAGTTCTCATTTCTAGATTTTCATTTTCAAGGTACCAACTTTGGATAATCATATCTCATTTATTTCTTGATCATTTTGAATACTTAAATATGCGTTGGAAAGAAGAAGAACATACTCCAATCATAACTTGTTGCGCGCACGCACCCAAGAAGCATTCAAACTTAGACTCAAAATGACTTGACAACGTGGGGCTTTTACCCACATTTTCCAACAGAAGTCCCTACATTTATTGGTATTTTCTCTAAAAACAGATCATAAGGTATTTAATTTGCTATTGCATTCATAAGATTAACTACTAAATTTTAGAATCCAGCTCTAATTAAGAACTTCTCTACTTTACAGTAAACTAAAAATCATGACTTGTAACACAATATAAGAAGCATATCTAAATCAGTGGAATATAACAGAAGATTGGCCATGAACAGGAATCTCATCTCTTAAAGATATAATATGCAACTATATCAACCAAAAAACATATAAATACCAATTGAAGTTTTGCAATACCCATTGGTTGGTTTGTGCTCCAGATGCTCTTATCTGATCCTTATCATTTGGAACATTCAATCACCAAAAATACTTCTTATTTCTGCTTTCCCATGTCAATTCAAAGTCTAGAGATCTACCTTTAAAATTCACTTTACCAAATGATTCTATCTTAACTGGACCACGTAAGTTGCTGAAGTCAAAAATTAGTATGTACATTTGCCAGCCAAAACAGACTGCTTAGTATAAGTAAATTCAGTTATATCAGAGGAATCAACAAATGCCCAACGACAACAACCAGTCATCTACCATATGACAAAGCCAGTTAAATATAAAAGGTTATTAATCATAGGAAGGACCACATAGAGAAAAGAAAAGCTATTCCAGAGTTAAAGGTGGAATCCTTCGAAATGAATATCTATTAAGTAGACTCCAGAATGATAAGGGTTCGAAAAATCAACAAAATGCCTAGTGTTGTAGAGATTCCTAGCGAAATTACCTCAATATCACATAGTAGCAGGAACCTCCACGATCATGTGTGGATAGTATCTTAAAAGGATCTCAGCAAGTTGTGCAGCCTCCAAATTTTCTTTTGCTTGTGATTTGATAGTTTTGACCATTATAACTCAGTAACTATCATTTTAAATCTGCAGGTTATCATTTGCAACCAATCTCAAGTCATTACGCCCATAATAAATATTTCCTTGCATGGGGCTGTATAGACAAAAATCATATATAGATAAGTACTGAATATCATCCGAGATAAGATTAAAAGATAACAGCTGCAATTCCTTGGTTGGATGGTAAGAAAGATAGAAAAAGGCTATGGCCCTGTTTGACAATTAACGATTAGTGGTTAGCTGTTAGCGGATCAAATTAGCTATTTTGACTAGCTGATTGAAGTAGCTATTTTGACTAGTGGATTGAATTAGCTGTTTCGTATAAAACTGTTTGGTAAATAGTTGTTTGAGTAGTTTTTTGTCCTAGTTGAAAAAGCTCATCAAAGTAGCTTTTTGAAAATTAGTTTTTTGAGTCTAAACCGCTATTTCAACCCACTAACTACCAAACACCAATTATAGATGATTCACATGGTCAAACATCTAATATGACTCAAATCTCTAATATTTTTCCAAACCTCTAACTTCCAAACAGGGCCTATGTGTGAGAGAAACAAGGAACATTGGATTGGCATCAGCTTACTGCAATTTAGTTACATTCTTTGATTCAGGAAGGCCTGACGTAACCAAATTTGATTTATATGGAAAACCAACAATTTTAAAGAGAGAAGACCGAATGTCACGTCATTGTATTCAACTTAAATTCTGATGGTCTAAATGAAATTAGAAAGTGGAGCATCATCGCATGAACTTATTGATAAGGATATTATTTGAGTGATTCCAAACAAGTGGAATAAGTGATAATTTAGGAGTACCTACTTTATATAATTGCTACCTTGATGGTTGGACAGAATGTTAAGCTGAGCAGCAGAATCCAACTAAAGCCTAGTACATAACTAATAGTTAAAAGATAGTATTCACTGTCAGAAGTGCAAAATTATGTTTTAGAGAAACTAACATCTTTTTCTGCTAGTAATGACATTTATATATATACTCCCACATACATCCTCTAACCCTCGAACCCCGACCACTGCCTCGCACCGGAGAGGAGAGGGTGGGGTATTGCTAGGGCAACCCCTTAATGAAACAGGGAAAGGATGCAAATTTATAATTCCATTTATAAGAAACGCATAAATTTGCTTGTGAGGAGGGCCTTTCCCACAGACTTAAATACCAACCTCTTTCACTACTATGCGGGACAACCAATAAGAATAATCTACATACATTTCCAAACTACATAGAACCATAGAAGTATTCTGAAGCCATGTGATTTGAGATTTATAACTAGTTACTGTATTAGATAAGCAGCAATGTGCCTGCGAGAGCTGGCAGAATAATGTCTTAATTATTTAGTTTCCATGGACACTTGATACGAATTTGCTGTTCGGTACTTCTGTTTTAATTGGTGGGATTAGAAGAATTTGGGTTCCACGGCTAGTTAAAATTCGAAGAGATCCACTCAGTGATGATACAATAAAGGTCACTAGAACTACTTTCTGCGAATTCATAAAGAAGCTTGTCCTTTGACATACCACAGACTTTTAAAGCTACATGTGTCCTGTGGGCTGAGCACAGCTTCATGTTGTGGCTCTAAAGAAAAAGAATCTCATCTTCTTGTACCTTCCTAACAAAATAAAATCTCCAACTTGCACCAGCACACTATTATCTCCTGTATAAAAGGAGCTAGAATGGCAACCATTTAAAGCATACCACCCCCCTTGACTTTCAGTATTCTTCGTAGACTGAGGCAGCTCTTCACTTTCCTTCTTTCCTATTCACATTGTTTTTTCCATCATCCACATTCTTATTTATATAACTTCACCCCCAACCTTTTAACATCCCCTGCACCTAATAGCAATGACATCAAACTTCATCTCCTCTTCGCGAAGCTCTGCCTCCTCTTGGACGCAAAGGCAGAACGAACAATTTGAACAGGCTTTGGCAATATATGATAGGGACACCCCTGACCGCTGGCATAACATATCCAAGGTTGTGGATGGAAAATCCGCGGAAGAAGTTAAGAGACACTTCGAACTCCTTGTAAAAGACATTATGAAAATAGAGTCTGATCAGGTACCAATACCCAATTACAGAACCACTGGAGGCAATGGCGGAGGATTTGGAAATGAACAGAGGTATCTTATTTCTTATATCTCTTGCATAGGTATAGCACTTTAGATTTCAGATCAAATATAACATTGAAGTTAGAGAATAGTAAGTTGTGTCTAAAACTATGCTTCTCATGCCATGCACTACAGGACTAGAACTTTTAACATGACATATAAGAACACCACCAGATTTTGGACATCATGTCGTCGTCATAAATACAATCTCACTTGATGGTACATTAGGCTTTGGTTAACAGATACAAACCCAATTTGCAAAGAAAATGATGATACTAAAATTATATGCCGAAAAAGAATGAGGGAAAAACTATCACTAATCGACATTCCATACTCACATTGTCACACAAATATACATATATATTTCACAATAATATGTACAAGTAAACTACATTGTTCGAGTTTCTGGTTAATCTCACTCTCTTACTCTAATACATGACAGACTTTTCAAGAACATTAGGCTACAGTAAAGCAACGGGGGCACTACTCAACTTATGCAAAGAATAATTGTAAAAGGAGCAAAAGTGTACAAAGTGGATCGTGATCAAGCTACCTAAGTAATTAATGTCTTGTAATTAAAAGTACTATATATACTTCCTCGATTTCGAAAAAATAAGAGCGGGCACTTGCCTCTGTTATTCACATAGCAAAGAGTAAGAGATCAGCATATGTCTTTAATAAAGAGAGGAAGTATAATCTACTTTGTGTCCGGTTGTAATGTACCATTATCTGAATGTTAAAATTGCAACATGTAACAAACTGCTGGCTAAAAATATTCAGTAGTTGCAGTGTCACTTTTCGTTTAAGTTAAAAGTGTAGTGATGTATAATAAGTACTGAATGAATACTGACTACCATGTTGCCCTGTTTAATTATAATTAACTAGTTCTTACACCCGTGCAAGGCACGGGAGGTTACTGAAAATTGAAATATGTTTTATATTTTTTTAAATATATTATTTTTTAAGAATTAATGAAGTATGATTTATGATTTAAAAAAATATATTCAACGTGCATACTAATAACATTATCCTTTTAGTGTGTGCATGAATTTCCCGAACTAACGGTATGTTCTAGGTTAATCATAAAAGAATTATACATAATTTTATTAACTATATTTTTTTAGATACTTTTTTAAAAATGAGAAATGGTAGACTGGTACATAGAGGTGTAAATAAACCAAAATTGTACGAAATCTTAACGAACGTGAGTAATTTTATTAACTATATTTTTTTAGATACTTTTTTAAAAATGAGAAATGGTAGACTGACACGTAGAGGTGTAAATAAACCAAAATTGTACGAACTCTTAACGAACGTGAGTAAAAAATTATCAAACTGAACAATGTTTGGTAATATTATGAGATTTTTTTTTGTCCGAACTCGAGTTTGGTAATAATCGAACTGAACACGAGTTGTTCGCCAACATATCGGACACGAACAAACTTGAATGAGCTTAACGGACAATTCGGTTCATTTCAATTTAATTTAGTGAATTCTCAATATTTTTAATTTTATAATCAATAATTACTCATAAACAATGTCTAATAACCAATGAATATGTCATTTTATTTCAAATTATAATTGATGATAACTTATAAAATGATAGGGGTAGATTATAAATATAATATTAATTTTTATTTGTAATTATTTATTGTCAAACAAACTTGAGCTTAATAATCTCGAACCGAACTCGAGTCGAACATGTATAAAGTTCGATTCGGTTCGTCAAGGTTATCGGACAAAAAATGTTATTCGAATTCAAGTTCGATAACATGTTGAACCGAGTTTATCGAACTTGAACACGAGCGAACTTAAGCAAATTTAACAAACAACTCGGTTCGTTTATAGCATTACNGTTCGATTCGGTTCGTCAAGGTTATCGGACAAAAAATGTTATTCGAATTCAAGTTCGATAACATAACATGTTAAACCGAGTTTATCAAACTTGAACACGAGCGAACTTAAGCAAATTTAACAAACAACTCGGTTCGTTTATAGCATTACGGTAAAGATATGTGTGTATATCTGAATATCATGGGGTATATATAGGTTAAAATATAATAATAATAACGTATTGAATAAAATAATTCACAAAAATATGATGTTGCAGTAATATATAATATAATAGATTGATTGATTAATATATATAAATAAAAATAAATTAATTAGTATATATTAATAAATGTAGTATTAGAGTGATTAATGAAAAGTTGAATTAATATGTATTTATTATGAAGAGGTTAGAGGTGATCAATTTGATTAAATTTGTAATTATATATATCTTATGAATGTATTTTAGTAATTTAACAAATGAATAAAATCATTCACTCGGTACATGTATGATGTATCTGCTGCAACATGTATCCAGTAGGCAGTAGCACAATCAATTTATATTTTTATGAGGAAATTTCGTTTACACATATTTGTAATGTGCTTAATATTTTGGAGGGATGATTTAACTATATCTTATCTACTATAGTATTATTATAACTGAATTTGATTTCATATGATTCAATTTTAATTATTATTAGTGTAGTTTGGTTTCTAAATTTTTATGTATATGCTTTAATTTAAAAAATTTGTTTTTAAAGTCAATGAAGCTTTGTAGCATAATAATTTAATAAGATTTTGAAACTTTAAAAGTCTAAAAATTGATTTAGAAGCAATTCGTAGTACCAATAGAAAAGTTGCCCATAATAAAATCAGCAAAAATAGACATGGGGTATATCCAATTTAAATTTTAAAAGAATTTTTAAAATTTTAAAATTTAAATATATTTAATTTAGATATTAAATAAATCATCAAAAATTTGATGGTTTTTATAGCTATAAAAAATCCTTTAAAATCTTGACTATTCAATAAAATTGTAAATTATCCTGCAAAATTGATTTTTGATTATCTTTTATATTTTTTAGAATCCACCAAAATATATGAAATTTTAAAAAGAGTAATGCTATGTACATAAAAAATAATTTCAAATAATTTTTTTGTGACATGATATATGATATGTTTTGATTCATGGGCGCATATATATATTTCAAAAGAGTTACTCTGACAACTTAGACAAATTTTGATATAAATTATGGGATACTTAGCATTTTTCTTTTAAAAATTATATTGAATTACTACTTACAGCACCGACTTCAATTCTTGTTGATCCCATATTCCCCTGAAATTAAAGTTAACAATAATTTTTAAAAAATTTAAAATTATTATTAATTTTTTTAAAATTTTAAAATCTGAATGGAATAATTTAGCATTCTAAGAATATGTAATTTCAAAAATAACAACTTTATTTTGCATGTGATTCCTGTGATTACACCCTCAAATTTCATAAACACTAACCTATAAAAAAACACTTAATACAAATCTCATTTTTGTGTTCAGTTAAAATTAATTAAATTCATGACTAACAATAAACAATATTAATTAAATTCAATGGCAATGGATGTGTTACTGAATCAATCTACCTATTCTTGTATGTGCTGTATGCATCCAAGAAATCCAAGGTCCGCATCCAATTATATCGATCTCTCCAGTTTTTTCATCTACTTAATAAGAGTTACTGATAAATATACTTCTAGATGTGTAGCTAGCTACTTGTTTCCATTAATTGAAATAAATGCAAATCCTTAATTACTAAAGAGCCGTACGTGCCTTCAACTTGGAAAAATCGATGTGCATGCAGGTCTTTACAATCGGGCTGGTTCTCATATTTAACGTAGGGGGCCTTGGTGTGAATGTGCTATTCTCTTAGCTCCTGGTAGAGGGTCCCGACAGAGTTACACTCGTAGGATGGATATGTGCCGCAATCAATATTGCTGTTTTTGCTGCTCCTCTAAGCATCATGGTATACATATATGTCGAGTAAATTTGCTAGAACAAACATTCCATTTTGGCCATTTAGCAGTACTGATTATATATGCATATTTTTGGTGGTGCAGAAACAAGTGATACAAACAAAGAGCGTCGAGTTCATGCCGTTTACTCTCTCATTTTTCCTCACTCTCTGTGCCACCATGTGGTTCTTCTATGGATTTTTCGTTAAGGATTACTACATTGCTGTAAGTACCTGAACTATATAAGTTTGATTACTCTCACAATTATATGATTACCCCTTCGCGAGGAAAAATATTTTGTACGCATATTGTAATAGCAGTTTCCTTCTGATAAATTTGTTATGTCTTTGCATCCATGGACAGTTACCGAACGTATTAGGATTCCTACTTGGTTTTGCTCAAATGATGCTCTACTGCATATACAAGAACGCAAACAAGGAGAGTAATTATGAACTAGATGAGCTCAAGGCCCAAAATAAAGGCTAGTTAGGCCAAGGGAAGCTTTATACACCAACCAAGATTTACAATGCCGATAGTATTAATGGAAAAGAAATGGAACTGCATCAGGTCGTGGTTTCGAAGACACCAGATCGTAATTAACTTTGCTAACATGCTAAGTACGTAATTATATATTGACTAATTGTATTTGGGTGTTCAAAACAGAAAGCTACTATATGTATGAAATTTGTAATTTGTCTTTGTTCTTGGTTGCTGTCTAAGATTGAGCGGTTATTAAAGTTCCTCCGACGCGTTGTGCGAGCTTTATAATAAGCATTGTCGAAAATATAATTTAGTTGTTGCTCGTTTGTTCTCTATTTTCAAAAGCTTTTATTTATCAGATTGACGTTGTCAAAACCATTTCATTTTTGGGTAGGAACTCAAAACGTATATGCATTTTGTATTTCCAGCCATAATGCCCTATAATTAATTATTTATGCATGGCGTATGTTATGTTTTTTTTATTAATATTTAGCTTTATTTTTTAATTATGTACACGGATTTTTTTTCCCGAATTAAATGCATTAAAAAAAGAATAGAATTTCTAGGGTCATATCCCCACGAAACCAAGGTGGAAAGTTGTCCAACTACTCCGTGCATTATATAAGTCGTTTGACCGTATCTTTATATGCCTTGACCAAGTGGTTAGAAATCATATTTTTATTTAAAAATATTACTCCCTCCGGGTACTAGTCACTTTTGATTAAAAAAATTGTACTAAAATACATGTCCACTCATAATTCCAATGTAATTTTAGTATATAAATTTCTAAAATAGAGTATAGTTTTGATACTTGTACTAATAATTAATTAAATGAAATGAAATTATCATTCAAATTATGTATTGAAACTATCTTAATCAATGTAATTAATATGAATACAAATATAAAATAATTTTTATGTTAGAATTTCTTAATATGAATAATTTTTTAAAAAATAACATGTAAAATGGGATGAAGGGAGTATTTTTAACTACCTGACATTTAAAAAAGTCAAACAGACTTATATATATATCGTCCATTGTTTCTAAGCCTGAGTAATAAGAACACGAGATTCAATCTCAAGGCACGCAAATTCCTACAATGTGAAATATTTGTATTTTTATTGTATGGCCTACAAATAAAAACATATAAACTTATAATTCATGAAAAGCACGGATAACTAATATTTAAATAAATTAATTTTTTATTTATATGTTTATTAATATTTAATATAAAAATTTATAATATTAACAATTCATGTTAATATTATATATTCTCTTATTTTATATAAATTTATTTTATTTAATATAAATATATTATAATTTGGACACATGTTATAATAAATATATAATTAGGTCTAAAAAGTAAAATTTTAATTAATATAGATATGTATATAGTTAGGACCCGTATTATAATAAATAAATTATATAATTTGGCCATGTGTTATAATAAATATATAATTAGACCCAAAAAAATAAAATTTTAGTTAATAAGTAAAATTATATATAATTCATGTATATTTTTTTAGGCTTGTGACTCAGTACCGACCGACCAACCAAACAATTTTTCGGTTATAATAATATAGTAGTATAGACGTATAAAATTGGAATTGGAATTTCTCTATGATTTCTTCTAGTATATAATGAATAAAAAATATTAAAAACAATCAACATCATTATTTTGAATAATAAACCTTACAAATAAATTTTTGGGGGTTTTTGAAAAATACCTAAGGATAAATTTATTTTTTTTGCAAAAATACTGACTATTTTTAAATATTTTACAAAAATACGATTTTTTTTTAAAATTGCAAAAATACGTTTTTTCAAAAAAAAATGCAAAAATACGGTTTTGCAACTTTACAACCATATTTGTAACTAAAATCAACCACAAATANTTATAATAAATATATAATTAGGTCTAAAAAGTAAAATTTTAATTAATATAGATATGTATATAGTTAGGACCCGTATTATAATAAATAAATTATATAATTTGGCCATGTGTTATAATAAATATATAATTAGACCCAAAAAAATAAAATTTTAGTTAATAAGTAAAATTATATATAATTCATGTATATTTTTTTAGGCCTGTGACTCAGTACCGACCGACCAACCAAACAATTTTTCGGTTATAATAATATAGTAGTATAGACGTATAAAATTGGAATTGGAATTTCTCTATGATTTCTTCTAGTATATAATGAATACAAAATATTAAAAACAATCAACATCATTATTTTGAATAATAAACCTTACAAATAAGTTTTTGGGGGTTTTTGAAAAATACCTAAGGATAAATTTATTTTTTTTGCAAAAATACTGACTATTTTTAAATATTTTACAAAAATACGATTTTTTTTAAAATTACAAAAATACGATTTTTCAAAAAAAAAATGCAAAAATACGGTTTTGCAACTTTACAACCATATTTGTAACTAAAATCAACCACAAATGCAACTTTAAAATTTTATCAAAATAATTATTTTTTGGTTGCATAATAGGTTGCTTAACAAGTTGCACAATTAAAATTAAAATGCAACCAAGATCAACCACAAATGCAACTTTAAAATTTAGTAGTTATAATCATATTTGTTTGCATAATACATTGCATTAGTTAAATCAAATATAACCTCAAATGTAACTATATTAAATCAACCACAAATGCAACTCTAAATTCTAAAATAATTAAATATAGTATAATATTTGTAACAAATTGCACCGATTGCCTACTGCAATTCAACCATTTTAAATATATCTTTTACAACAAATCAAGCTGCAACTTTTTTGCAATCTAATCAAAATAAACTTATTCTACAACCAAAATCAAGAGGTTGAATCAGTTACATATCTTAAGAACGAAATGCAACTTAAATCAACCAAATGCAAATGCACGTCTCTTTGTGACATTTACTCAAGCAGTTGGTATACAATCACAATAGTGTTTAAATATATCTTTCACAACAAATCAAATTNNNNTCTAAGATTGAGCGGTTATTAAAGTTCCTCCGACGCGTTGTGCGAGCTTTATAATAAGCATTGTCGAAAATATAATTTAGTTGTTGCTCGTTTGTTCTCTATTTTCAAAAGCTTTTATTTATCAGATTGACGTTGTCAAAACCATTTCATTTTTGGGTAGGAACTCAAAACGTATATGCATTTTGTATTTCCAGCCATAATGCCCTATAATTAATTATTTATGCATGGCGTATGTTATGTTTTTTTTATTAATATTTAGCTTTATTTTTTAATTATGTACACGGATTTTTTTTCCCGAATTAAATGCATTAAAAAAAGAATAGAATTTCTAGGGTCATATCCCCACGAAACCAAGGTGGAAAGTTGTCCAACTACTCCGTGCATTATATAAGTCGTTTGACCGTATCTTTATATGCCTTGACCAAGTGGTTAGAAATCATATTTTTATTTAAAAATATTACTCCCTCCGGGTACTAGTCACTTTTGATTAAAAAAATTGTACTAAAATACATGTCCACTCATAATTCCAATGTAATTTTAGTATATAAATTTCTAAAATAGAGTATAGTTTTGATACTTGTACTAATAATTAATTAAATGAAATGAAATTATCATTCAAATTATGTATTGAAACTATCTTAATCAATGTAATTAATATGAATACAAATATAAAATAATTTTTATGTTAGAATTTCTTAATATGAATAATTTTTTTAAAAATAACATGTAAAATGGGATGAAGGGAGTATTTTTAACTACCTGACATTTAAAAAAGTCAAACAGACTTATATATATATCGTCCATTGTTTCTAAGCCTGAGTAATAAGAACACGAGATTCAATCTCAAGGCACGCAAATTCCTACAATGTGAAATATTTGTATTTTTATTGTATGGCCTACAAATAAAAACATATAAACTTATAATTCATGAAAAGCACGGATAACTAATATTTAAATAAATTAATTTTTTATTTATATGTTTATTAATATTTAATATAAAAATTTATAATATTAACAATTCATGTTAATATTATATATTCTCTTATTTTATATAAATTTATTTTATTTAATATAAATATATTATAATTTGGACACATGTTATAATAAATATATAATTAGGTCTAAAAAGTAAAATTTTAATTAATATAGATATGTATATAGTTAGGACCCGTATTATAATAAATAAATTATATAATTTGGCCATGTGTTATAATAAATATATAATTAGACCCAAAAAAATAAAATTTTAGTTAATAAGTAAAATTATATATAATTCATGTATATTTTTTTAGGCCTGTGACTCAGTACCGACCGACCAACCAAACAATTTTTCGGTTATAATAATATAGTAGTATAGACGTATAAAATTGGAATTGGAATTTCTCTATGATTTCTTCTAGTATATAATGAATAAAAAATATTAAAAACAATCAACATCATTATTTTGAATAATAAACCTTACAAATAAATTTTTGGGGGTTTTTGAAAAATACCTAAGGATAAATTTATTTTTTTTGCAAAAATACTGACTATTTTTAAATATTTTACAAAAATACGATTTTTTTTAAAATTACAAAAATACGATTTTTCAAAAAAAAAATGCAAAAATACGGTTTTGCAACTTTACAACCATATTTGTAACTAAAATCAACCACAAATGCAACTTTAAAATTTTATCAAAATAATTATTTTTTGGTTGCATAATAGGTTGCTTAACAAGTTGCACAATTAAAATTAAAATGCAACCAAGATCAACCACAAATGCAACTTTAAAATTTAGTAGTTATAATCATATTTGTTTGCATAATACATTGCATTAGTTAAATCAAATATAACCTCAAATGTAACTATATTAAATCAACCACAAATGCAACTCTAAATTCTAAAATAATTAAATATAGTATAATATTTGTAACAAATTGCACCGATTGCCTACTGCAATTCAACCATTTTAAATATATCTTTTACAACAAATCAAGCTGCAACTTTTTTGCAATCTAATCAAAATAAACTTATTCTACAACCAAAATCAAGAGGTTGAATCAGTTACATATCTTAAGAACGAAATGCAACTTAAATCAACCAAATGCAAATGCACGTCTCTTTGTGACATTTACTCAAGCAGTTGGTATACAATCACAATAGTGTTTAAATATATCTTTCACAACAAATCAAATTATAACTTTTTTACAATCTAATCAAAATAAACTTATTCTACAACCAAAATCAAGAAGTTGAATGAGTTACATATCTTAAGAACGAAATACAACTTAAATCAACCAAATGCAAATGCATGTCTCTTTGTGACATTTCCTCAAACAGTTAGTATACAATTACAATAGTGTTAAAAACAACTCATCAAATTTATTAATTTTGTTACATCACCAACAATAAGCAAATCAAAATTTTTATTCCAAAATCATTGTAATGTATGCAGGTAAAAATCTCGATATTCACTTTCTGTATGAGAAATTAAGATCAATAGAAGGGGAGTTATCGACTTTTGTTATTATGAAGTTCTAATATACAGAGAGGTATAATTACGATTCGTGGATAAGATCAATCCACTAGTACTATACATATGAATATGTATATATTGTTTGAGAAAAGATAAAAAGAATAAAAAAAGGAACAAGACAAAGAAGATGAAAGATGAGAATATGAAAAGAGTAGAAATGTATAGAAAAAATAATAAAAATCGTATGATTGCAATTATTTTTAAAAGATCGTATAAATGCAAATAAGATTCTAAAACAACGTATTTTTTATAATTTCTCTAAAATTTTACACAAACTTGTGTTTAAATATCACAGCTCAAAGGTTAAAGTTTGAAGTCATGTGTACACAACTTCATGTATGATTTGCAATAGCATCTACTCGTATATACTAGTATTAACACCAAATACAATACAGGGTAGTAAATGGCAAGAATAGTTGTTGCATTCACAATTTCAACGATGTTACCTCCTGGCTGTTATGTCGAGGCTTTCGGTTTTATTACACCACCTACTTTATAAATGCCTCATAACCCAAAATATATTCCAGTCTCATTTTCATTCAACTTTTAACAACCTTAGCTTCGGGAGTTTAAAATTTTAAAAAAGAAATACTATACTAGTATTTACAGAGCACGAAACAATATTAACCAAGAGAATGCACCCAAAAGGCGTCAGTCCTGTGTACTTGAGGAAGTGTATATATGTGCAGCTCATAATTATATAGTAGTATATTTTTATGGATTAGGCCATGAATAATCGTATGCTTAAAAGAGTTCGAATGTTATAAATGAAATTCTTTACGAGTTAAACCACGGATTACACTCGAATAATCCAAAAAGGATTAGTATTTGATTCTACGTTGAAAATAATACTATTACCTTGCGTTATAAAGAATCATATGACAAATCAATTACATACACGATTGGACCAGTGGAGATAGATCTATTTACAGTTGTGTTCTAGCCCNTAGACGTATAAAATTGGAATTGGAATTTCTCTATGATTTCTTCTAGTATATAATGAATAAAAAATATTAAAAACAATCAACATCATTATTTTGAATAATAAACCTTACAAATAAATTTTTGGGGGTTTTTGAAAAATACCTAAGGATAAATTTATTTTTTTTGCAAAAATACTGACTATTTTTAAATATTTTACAAAAATACGATTTTTTTTAAAATTACAAAAATACGATTTTTCAAAAAAAAAATGCAAAAATACGGTTTTGCAACTTTACAACCATATTTGTAACTAAAATCAACCACAAATGCAACTTTAAAATTTTATCAAAATAATTATTTTTTGGTTGCATAATAGGTTGCTTAACAAGTTGCACAATTAAAATTAAAATGCAACCAAGATCAACCACAAATGCAACTTTAAAATTTAGTAGTTATAATCATATTTGTTTGCATAATACATTGCATTAGTTAAATCAAATATAACCTCAAATGTAACTATATTAAATCAACCACAAATGCAACTCTAAATTCTAAAATAATTAAATATAGTATAATATTTGTAACAAATTGCACCGATTGCCTACTGCAATTCAACCATTTTAAATATATCTTTTACAACAAATCAAGCTGCAACTTTTTTGCAATCTAATCAAAATAAACTTATTCTACAACCAAAATCAAGAGGTTGAATCAGTTACATATCTTAAGAACGAAATGCAACTTAAATCAACCAAATGCAAATGCACGTCTCTTTGTGACATTTACTCAAGCAGTTGGTATACAATCACAATAGTGTTTAAATATATCTTTCACAACAAATCAAATTATAACTTTTTTACAATCTAATCAAAATAAACTTATTCTACAACCAAAATCAAGAAGTTGAATGAGTTACATATCTTAAGAACGAAATACAACTTAAATCAACCAAATGCAAATGCATGTCTCTTTGTGACATTTCCTCAAACAGTTAGTATACAATTACAATAGTGTTAAAAACAACTCATCAAATTTATTAATTTTGTTACATCACCAACAATAAGCAAATCAAAATTTTTATTCCAAAATCATTGTAATGTATGCAGGTAAAAATCTCGATATTCACTTTCTGTATGAGAAATTAAGATCAATAGAAGGGGAGTTATCGACTTTTGTTATTATGAAGTTCTAATATACAGAGAGGTATAATTACGATTCGTGGATAAGATCAATCCACTAGTACTATACATATGAATATGTATATATTGTTTGAGAAAAGATAAAAAGAATAAAAAAAGGAACAAGACAAAGAAGATGAAAGATGAGAATATGAAAAGAGTAGAAATGTATAGAAAAAATAATAAAAATCGTATGATTGCAATTATTTTTAAAAGATCGTATAAATGCAAATAAGATTCTAAAACAACGTATTTTTTATAATTTCTCTAAAATTTTACACAAACTTGTGTTTAAATATCACAGCTCAAAGGTTAAAGTTTGAAGTCATGTGTACACAACTTCATGTATGATTTGCAATAGCATCTACTCGTATATACTAGTATTAACACCAAATACAATACAGGGTAGTAAATGGCAAGAATAGTTGTTGCATTCACAATTTCAACGATGTTACCTCCTGGCTGTTATGTCGAGGCTTTCGGTTTTATTACACCACCTACTTTATAAATGCCTCATAACCCAAAATATATTCCAGTCTCATTTTCATTCAACTTTTAACAACCTTAGCTTCGGGAGTTTAAAATTTTAAAAAAGAAATACTATACTAGTATTTACAGAGCACGAAACAATATTAACCAAGAGAATGCACCCAAAAGGCGTCAGTCCTGTGTACTTGAGGAAGTGTATATATATGTGCAGCTCATAATTATATAGTAGTATATTTTTATGGATTAGGCCATGAATAATCGTATGCTTAAAAGAGTTCGAATGTTATAAATGAAATTCTTTACGAGTTAAACCACGGATTACACTCGAATAATCCAAAAAGGATTAGTATTTGATTCTACGTTGAAAATAATACTATTACCTTGCGTTATAAAGAATCATATGACAAATCAATTACATACACGATTGGACCAGTGGAGATAGATCTATTTACAGTTGTGTTCTAGCCCTTTTTCTGAATAATACATTTCTTATTTCGGAAGAAGTCTTCATATATACCAGATTCTTCAGGTCGATAGTCTTTTCCGACAAACAGAAAATTAAATTTTAAAAATAAAAAGGCCAAATCCAAAGTTATCGACTTCTTGCAAACGTTCAAATAGACTTTTTGCATACAGGACATGACCTAAATGATTTGTCATATATATATATATTAAAACTCAAAAGGTTAATTGATCATAGATGTAATTAAAGGACATGACAAATTAATTAATACACTAATAATCAATTTGATTAGGGATTCAATTTCAGCACATAATAAAATCAAAGATGCTACACTAGCTAGCTAGATTATCTCTATTAACACAGACATTCCTACTAAATTTCTCCAAATTATGCAAATAATAAAGCCCTCAACACAATTAATTTAAACTAGCTTAGGGGGGTTGTACTTGAATTAAATCATGAGCAGCTGTACCTCTAGCTCTAGCTAGCTCCATCATCAATCCCCATAAGTAGAGTCTTGAACTTGCTTATCTTTCATTACCTCACCAGCAGCAGCAGCAGCAGCATCAATGTTAACAACATGAGCAGGAGGAGGAGCAGAAGCAGCAGAAGTGCTCTTATTATTATGCATCCAAACCTTAAAAACCTGTCTCTTCACTCCAATCTCACCACAAAACCTTTGTACTTGCGCATCATCTTCTCTCGGGATTCTCCACCCTACTTTCTCCGCAAACTCCATCATCTTCTCTTTCTGCTCCTGCGTAAACTTCGTCCTAAACCTCTTTTTAGGTGACCCGTAGGGCGGAGCCACTGCCCCGGTAGGTCCGCCCGCATTGAAGTTAAGCTCTTCACTAGAAGAGTCAGTTGCAGCCCCACTTGCGCTCCCAAATGCCATCTTCACTGGCGGAACCACGGGAGCCCAGTGATTTGAATGCATATTAAGGGGTGTATCAACATTTCTGTGTCTGTTAGCAGACGGGGATGGGGATGGCATTGGCGCAGGGAGTGGCAGCGGAAGTGGATGAACTGCGGTGGTTCTCGAAAAGTCTGAGGTGTCGGCGGCAGCATAAGGATTAGATGATTCTTTGCGGTGGAAGTTGCGGTGACAGTTGCATGCAGCGCATTTGAGGGCTTCTAGGGTTCCATCTTCTCCACTTGGCATGAATTCACCGCAGCCGTCGGTGACATGGCCTCCTATTGTTGCAGCATGGTTCTTGAGACATTCACGGTATTTTGTAGGGAGTTTGAGTTTAGATCCGACGGAGATAGGCATCACTTGAAACCGATCTGCTAGATCCTGATGATGATGATGATGATCAGTAAGGTGGTGATGATGATGATGATGATTAGGAGTAGTGTTATTATTGTTGTTGTTGTGATCTAGGGTTTCTGATGACCATGAGGAACCAGGTGGCATTCTCATTTCTTTCTCGGTACCATTCAGTGCCATTGATACTTGGGATTTTAATTGTCAACTAATTAATATAGTATGATCTTAAAAGAAATTAGACGGTAGGTAAAGAGATAAGGCTAGTACTGGGAGAAATGGTAATTAAGGAGTACTGTATTATACTATGGAGATTAACGTGTGATTGTGAGGGATATGGGGTTTTATAAATCTACTTTTAACAAAGCAAGCAGCATAAACTATTTAGCTTGCAAAAATTAAGGAGGTGAGATGATATATATATATATATAAAGAGAGGCAACAAATTAATCTAAGCATAAATTGTATGCATAATACTCAATAGTTAGGAGATGAGGTGAGGAGTGTTAGCTGAAAGAAAGAAAGAAAGAAAGAAAGAAAGTGGTATGTAGATTGTAGGATAGGATAGGCAAAGGGGGTAAATGGTGGTGTTGCAGAGGTTCCAGCAGGGGGGCATATGGGGAATAGTAGTAGGTAGCAAGAGACAGCTTGGTTGCTTGTATTGAAGCTAGCATTGCTTTAGGTTAGCTTAATTACTAGATATAGCTGTAACCAGCTTATGTGTTAATACTATTATTATACACCATACTATGTTTATATAGTACTAAATAAAATGCAGTAATGTGCAAAGACCTGCCTAGGTAAGATCATTGTTCTTAAAAACGGAAATCGGATTTAATCGAAGCTTTTAGAAAACGGAAATTGATTGAGAATTTAATTAGTTCAATTAGCTAAGATTACTTATTGTAATATTAGACACCGTCTATTATAAAAAAAATAGACACCATCTATTAATTTTATTATTATAAGGTTTATAGATAAAATTTTAAAGTAATATGAAAATAATTTAATTTACTCAGATATTATCCTAAATAATTTAGTTAATATAGAAGATACGGTAAAAGAGTAGAAGTGGAAAACAAGCGATGATGTTAGAGAGAGGAGAGGAGAGGAGGAGCATAAATCAACCGACAAAGTCATGTTCGTCCTCTTCCACGCCCTGCCATCCCACTTCAGCTGGTCCCATCTCCCCATCCCTCCATTATTGATCTCTATCTCTCTCTCTTACTATT
>QRFB01004384.1:0-11664 GCA_008931105.1 Oenanthe javanica | reverse complement strand
CAGCAGCAGCATCAATGTTAACAACATGAGCAGGAGGAGGAGCAGAAGCAGCAGAAGTGCTCTTATTATTATGCATCCAAACCTTAAAAACCTGTCTCTTCACTCCAATCTCACCACAAAACCTTTGTACTTGCGCATCATCTTCTCTCGGGATTCTCCACCCTACTTTCTCCGCAAACTCCATCATCTTCTCTTTCTGCTCCTGCGTAAACTTCGTCCTAAACCTCTTTTTAGGTGACCCGTAGGGCGGAGCCACTGCCCCGGTAGGTCCGCCCGCATTGAAGTTAAGCTCTTCACTAGAAGAGTCAGTTGCAGCCCCACTTGCGCTCCCAAATGCCATCTTCACTGGCGGAACCACGGGAGCCCAGTGATTTGAATGCATATTAAGGGGTGTATCAACATTTCTGTGTCTGTTAGCAGACGGGGATGGGGATGGCATTGGCGCAGGGAGTGGCAGCGGAAGTGGATGAACTGCGGTGGTTCTCGAAAAGTCTGAGGTGTCGGCGGCAGCATAAGGATTAGATGATTCTTTGCGGTGGAAGTTGCGGTGACAGTTGCATGCAGCGCATTTGAGGGCTTCTAGGGTTCCATCTTCTCCACTTGGCATGAATTCACCGCAGCCGTCGGTGACATGGCCTCCTATTGTTGCAGCATGGTTCTTGAGACATTCACGGTATTTTGTAGGGAGTTTGAGTTTAGATCCGACGGAGATAGGCATCACTTGAAACCGATCTGCTAGATCCTGATGATGATGATGATGATCAGTAAGGTGGTGATGGTGATGATGATGATTAGGAGTAGTGTTATTATTGTTGTTGTTGTGATCTAGGGTTTCTGATGACCATGAGGAACCAGGTGGCATTCTCATTTCTTTCTCGGTACCATTCAGTGCCATTGATACTTGGGATTTTAATTGTCAACTAATTAATATAGTATGATCTTAAAAGAAATTAGACGGTAGGTAAAGAGATAAGGCTAGTACTGGGAGAAATGGTAATTAAGGAGTACTGTATTATACTATGGAGATTAACGTGTGATTGTGAGGGATATGGGGTTTTATAAATCTACTTTTAACAAAGCAAGCAGCATAAACTATTTAGCTTGCAAAAATTAAGGAGGTGAGATGATATATATATATATATAAAGAGAGGCAACAAATTAATCTAAGCATAAATTGTATGCATAATACTCAATAGTTAGGAGATGAGGTGAGGAGTGTTAGCTGAAAGAAAGAAAGAAAGAAAGTAAGAAAGTGGTATGTAGATTGTAGGATAGGATAGGCAAAGGGGGTAAATGGTGGTGTTGCAGAGGTTCCAGCAGGGGGGCATATGGGGAATAGTAGTAGGTAGCAAGAGACAGCTTGGTTGCTTGTATTGAAGCTAGCATTGCTTTAGGTTAGCTTAATTACTAGATATAGCTGTAACCAGCTTATGTGTTAATACTATTATTATACACCATACTATGTTTATATAGTACTAAATAAAATGCAGTAATGTGCAAAGACCTGCCTAGGTAAGATCATTGTTCTTAAAAACGGAAATCGGATTTAATCGAAGCTTTTAGAAAACGGAAATTGATTGAGAATTTAATTAGTTCAATTAGCTAAGATTACTTATTGTAATATTAGACACCGTCTATTATAAAAAAAATAGACACCATCTATTAATTTTATTATTATAAGGTTTATAGATAAAATTTTAAAGTAATATGAAAATAATTTAATTTACTCAGATATTATCCTAAATAATTTAGTTAATATAGAAGATACGGTAAAAGAGTAGAAGTGGAAAACAAGCGATGATGTTAGAGAGAGGAGAGGAGAGGAGGAGCATAAATCAACCGACAAAGTCATGTTCGTCCTCTTCCACGCCCTGCCATCCCACTTCAGCTGGTCCCATCTCCCCATCCCTCCATTATTGATCTCTATCTCTCTCTCTTACTATTACTATTATCTTTCTATCTATCACGTACTCCTCCTTTGTCACTCCTTTTCTCCTCTTTCTTTCAATGCTAATGGCTACCCCTCCATATACAGTGCACATAATCCTGTATAATACACCGGTTGCTCGTAAGTATATGTTTAAAAATGTTGAAGGTTTTTCTGTCAAAAAAAATAAAAAAATATCGAAGGTTTTAAGTTAAAATTTTAGTACATTTTATTTTATAACATTTAATATCCAAAGTATGCTACAATTTATGGTGCAACTATATGTATATACGTTGCCTATATCAATTTCATCTTTCTGTGTATTATATTATTAAAAATTGATTACTGTACATATTTGTTCAATTATTAATTCACATGCTTGTGACATTTTTTAAAAAAATTACTAGACTAGATATTATTTTAGATTTATTGTAAAAAAATGACAAAAGGATAATTTTCAATCTACAACTAATTAATAATCTTACGGACTAGGCCACTAGCACCCAAAATAATAATAATAAAATTACTCTTTCAAATATTATAATATTAATGGATTATTTTAACATTTTCAAAATCAAATTATTTTAACTTACAATTTTTAAATGTTAAAAAATAAATTTGGATTATCCATTGTACACGATAAAATGCATCAAATATCATCCATTCACTTTTATATGTTCAAAACCTTCAAAAATAAAAACTTAAGTTCTGCAAAAGTAAAATATAAACAAAACTAGAATATATTTTAACATCAAGATTTCATTGGAACAATTAAAATTTTGTGGATTCTTGGAACGCTTCAGAACTGTGATAATTATTTCTTCTAAATTTTACATTTGAATATGGGTTGAGTTATATTTTTAGATTAAGTTGAGATACATTTTATAGATTAAGTCGACTAAGCGAGAAAATATAAAAATATAACTATTTGTGAACAAGTCTTTTTATTATTGAGGTGATGCTGAATATAATTTTTGTTTGATAAAAATGTTTTAAAAAAATAAAGGTGCAAAAGTCATAAGTTAATTTACAATACTAATTATCTAGAAAATTTATATGAGTATTTTGTTTTTTTTATCTAAGAAACTAATATGACAAAAGAAATTATAAGTATATTATTATATAAGAGAGAGCTTAAAAATAATTTTTTTATCAACAAACTCTATAAATGGAGAATTTACCAAAAACGAGAGAAATATAATAGAATTTATCAAGTATTATGAAAAATTAAAAATAATATTTACAACAATAAATTATAAAATTATTTATTGAATAATTATATTTTTATTAGTAAAATGTTTGTACTTGTATCGTAAATAAAATACTTTTCATATATTTTATTTTAAAATTTTAGTTTTATTTAATTTTTAATATATTCAGTGAAGTTTGGGTTCATTAAATTTATAGAATAAAAAATTACATTATACACATTATTATATCCGCAATCCACATAAAGTAGAATATCGGATTAGACAAAAGCCCTCACTTGACCTACGGTGAGTAGTCACGAGTAAATGAAATTATACGAAAAATTTAAAAAAAAATAGAAGCAAAATAAAGTATATGGGATTGATTCTATCTTTTATTGTGTGACGATGTGACCTACAACTCTACACGATGTCCAAGTGCTCAGAGCTTAGTTGCTCAATAGAGTACTACTGATTATTTTTAAGAGAAATCAATAAAACCGGTGATCATATTACTTGCTCCTCCTAAATTGATAACTATTTAAAAAAATGAATTAAATATCATATTTTTTCCTTTTATCCATAATTATTACATTAATTATATATATATATAAAGGAGTCAATATTATAAAGGATAAAAAGAAATATTATTGAAAAAATGTTGAAAATTTTACATAAGATAAAAAAGATGAACAATTATTATTTGACCAAAAATTCTTCAAAAATAATTAAAGGCAGAAAAGCTGCTAATATACTTGTGTAATGCAATCAGTATTAAAGCTCTTCTTAATTAATTAAATACATAGTTGCAGAAATAAAAGAAATGAATGATTGGTGGGCAGTAGAGTAGCAGCTGTTGCGCTCTCTAAAAGCTTTTAAGAGGGGCTTCTGCACCCTCTGCCAACTCCATATATGCTTTCCCCAAGCAATGTCTTTACCTCTTTCTTTCTCTCTAGTAATCAATGTTTCTCTCACACACACAACTACCCTCACTCTCTCTCTATCTCTATATATATGTATATCTATCTCTGCTTTGGTACTTGCTTTTCCAACTGCTAATACTTTGCTGCAGTACTGCCTCCAGCAAGTTCTGACCACTACCAAACAATTTCACAGTGTGCATGAATGACAAGGAATCAATCTAGCAAGCAATATATACGTACACTATCATATATATATATATATATACATATTTTAAATATGCAAAATATTTCTTCATCTTGATTCGAATTTTTCCATTTCAGGTATCACTTTAACGTCATTTAACAGGATTGCAATAAAGTTACTTTAATTATTACCAAAAGAATGGTTTCCCCAATGGCCAACGATGTATGTGAGTATATATGGTAGTATTAATTTTTCTAGGAATAAGTATCATTGTGTATGCAGATTTTTATGGTTGATTATCACACTAAATCCACTTCATGATCATAACAAAAAGACGAGAAACAACATCATCTAAATGATTAGTGCATTACATAATTAATGCAAATGTATAAATATACTGTAGAACGAAGCATGCACAAATACAAGAAAAAATTGTTAAATTTCAAAAATTGTCTTTAAAAAATATTTAACTTTATAACTTTTTCGAGTGTATTATCCTCCTCAAAGGCTCACACAAATCTCATAACTATCTGTACTATATTACTATAATCAAAATATTAAAAAATTTGATCGCTCGGTATGGTATCGGGTGAATCATATAAAAGATCTTAACTATCCAATTTTAGATAAATATAGAAATAGTCTTCACCATCCAATTTTAATAAAATCTAATTTTCAAAAAAATATATATCATACATCTCATAACTAATAATATTATATTATATTTAAATTATATTCTATATTTTCTATTCTAAAAATCCTACTTATCCTATAATTTTTATTTAATATACTATTAAATTTTATTATTAATAATATATAAATAACATTTCCAGGTGAACATATAAAATATCTTAACCCTTCAATTTTAGGTGATTCATAAAAAGATCTTAACCGTCCAATTAAAAAAAAATCTTATTTTAAAAAAGATATATCAAACACACAACTCTATCACCGATATTCCTTTTTTATACAACTGCTCACAGATAATATTATATTATATCTAAATTATATTTTTTATTTTTTATTTTAAGAATTCTACTTATTCTATAATTCTTATTTAATACTATGTTAGGGATTGTGGTGTTAACATTGTAATTAACTAAACGTCACTTAGCTTAATTAGGAATTAACTAAGTAAAATGTACTGTCATATGTATATTGACAGTATGTCCAGTTGTCCCTTGTAACAGTATGTTTAAAAACCAAGTAGATGACAGTAAGTCTCAATAGTTACTGTCTTGTTCAAATAACAATAACATGATCCATGAAGTAGAAGTTCACAAAGTGTTCAAGCACAGCATGGGTCAAGACTTTGATAGTAACATTCTACAACTGAAGCCTACGATAGCATATTCAAGTGACAGCACAAAGGAATAGACGACAACAACTATTCCATTGACAATAGACTTGACGGAAGAATGAAGATTCACAGACAGCATGCTCTACTGACAGCACACTTGGCAGGGATAATTAATAACAGCTTTTGGAGACAGTAAGTTTCAAGGATCTATCAAGGCTTGACAGCAACATATGCGGAGCTAAAGATACTGTCATCAAAGAGGAGCTAGAAGTTGACAATATACTTTTATTGAAGCTGACAGACTGTTCCAGGTATCAGATTAGATAGTGAAAGCACAAAGAATGATTTAGACATTATTATCTAATCTGTCAAGCCTACTACTGCAACTTGGGAGAAGCAAACAAAAAGACAAGATGTGCACCAAGAGTCAAAGATTTCTGTAATTAATATATAATTTATTAATATCATCCGTGTTTTGCACGGGTTACAAGCTAGTATCATATATTCAATACTACGTCTAATTGTTACTTGTATATGGTTAATAATAATACATATAAGAGATTGAGGATCTTGAGATCGATCTCACATAATTTCCCTTCGGTTATACTCAAATCTCATATTAAAATACGAGAGTGCTATTGTAATTTCAGAATATTATGTATAATTATAAATTTGCCAATAAAAAAGTATACTAAAACACCCTATTACTTTAGAAACTTTTCTGAAATCAACCTTGTGTTCTTTTTTCTCTATATATAATCAAAGACGTTTTTAGTGAAAATTATTATATATGGAATATAATTAATCATATTTTATTTATCAACTAGTATATTTTTAGATGATTACCAAATTTGTATGATAAAATTATTTGCAGATCACTAAAGTTTTTAAGGCTATAGTTCTTCCCAAGTGATCGTGGAACTTTGATCGACATTTTTTAATCTCGATGTATGCAGATCGAGTGATTGAAAATATTGCAACATTCATGAGATTTTATCATTTTATGGCAATATAGGCGTGTACGACAGCAACATTGAACTGTGGAGTGTGGCATCCTAAACAACACATTTCTACGGACTTTTCTCTCAAGATATAAAGGCATAATGGACATAGATTATATAGTCTTGCAAATTGTTATTATAAAGTTCAAGGCCCATTGCAACTCCGCGAGTTTGTATGTATAGATGGACTTCACTGAATAAATTGTAGTTCTACAATTTTTTCCTCAACTCTTTAATATAGAAATAGAAGAAATGGCGGATGATATATGTATTTAACTAAATATAATATTCTTACAAAATTATAAAAGTGCCATTCATTCTAAAAATAAATCCCACAACTAACACATGGGCTCATTTGGGTCATGTCAAGAAAAGTTATTTATTACTTAAAAATATCTTTTTACTTATAAATAAAATGTAATGAATTTATAAGTTATCATTAATTTGGATAAATTTATTAATAGTATAAAACTTATAATATGCAAAAATTAATAAAATAATATCAAAATAACAAAAAATAACTTTAAAATGGATGATATTAATTTTTATGAGATTAAATTATAAATATTAAAATAAATAATAGAAATAAAAACATGTTTCATAAATTTCAAAATTTAATTTCAAAATTAATTTTATTTATCATCTAAATAATCAAATAATAAATTTATAAATAACTTTTAACTTAATTATTAAAAAAATTCAATTTATAGTTATATAAAATACACAGGCCCCGTATGTGCTGAAACTCGAAAGTAAATGAATAGATACACAGACCCTATATCTTGTAAGTTGACTACGGAGTAGTAAGATAATGACATATTAATATTGTATGAATTCGAGCAGCGACTTGGATTAAAATTTAAGTTCAGTCAATGAACAATCAGTGGATTATTTTAGTATGGACTATGGAGTACTTGATAAGCCTAGTCATGACATAGGGCACGTTTGAGATTTCTTATAAGTTATTTGTAAGTTCAAAAATGTATGTATTTTTTAATTTATAAGAAGAAACAAACATACCATTATTGGCTTTGATTATAAACATATATACTATTCAATTGTATGATCATTATGAGCCTATTTGGCTTAAAGTTCTTTCTGATTTAAGTTGAAAAATATCGTGTAATAAGCCAGAAACTGACTCAAATTCAGAAATAAATCAGAAACAGACTTAAAGGCAGAAGTAAGTATTACGTACTTTTTTCATTAATTTTTTTTTTCTATTTTGATAAAATTTATCTATATGTCATAAATTACTCACAAGTCACTTTTATTTTTATTATTATATGTTTAAAAACTCATAAATCACTCCTAATACAAAATTATTCAAACATACATTTTAAACTCCAAATTTATCACGTTATGTCATTTTAAGTCGTAAGTCACAATTTATGTTTCCCTTGTCTATGTTTACAGGCTCATATAGCGGTCCTTCCCGAACTATGGCCTGCATAATTCAGCCTCATTCATTTGATCTGAATTCGCCCCATAGAGGTAGGATGAAGCTTTACTTCTAAAAAATAAATGCTCAGTCTATTGCGAAAGTCATATATAAAACGTGTCCGTTTGCCAAACTTATTTTCAAAAATAAAAATAAATACTTTATTTTTGAATATAAGTACATAAATATGTATTTTTTTTAAATAATAAATACTTATTTTTTAAAATAAAATTTAACCTTAATTTTCATAATAAGTATTTATTTTTAAAAAATATATAAGTATAATTTTTTAAAAAAAAATAAATTACTCATAACTTATTTTAAACAACTACAAACGGGATATCAAATTGCTAATTCACTCGGAGAGATACAATTCCTGTTTAACAATAAAAAAATTCAATATATTTTTTAAATCACTTTTATGTTATACTTTCTGTAATCTTATCTTTCTCATTAATTTACAAGATATAATCTTTTAAACCAATAAAAGGTGATGGAAACTGTTCACCAGCCACACTTACATATCTTTCGATATCCAACTAACCCACTTCCTATCATTAAAAAAACAAATCAACGGTTGAGATTAAAAAAAAATGTCCATACACTTTATAATAGAGTGTATGCGCATGTTTTTTTAATTTTCATTTTACTCTTTAAAGTTACGTTCTATTATATACACACTCTTATCTCCTAGAAACACACTTGTTCTTTTATTCTACCATTTTTTAGAGATTTCTATGAGTTCTCTGAAACTCTTTCAACTTTACCAATTCACTGATATTGCTGCTCACCAATTCAGTGTTACTGTTGCTCAACTTGAACACAATGTCAATTTTTCATCATTTCTCTCTTAATGTTATTGTTACTATTATGTGTGTGTGTTTTGTATTTGTGTTGATGATTATCGCGTAAATTAATTTATTCTAGTAGCAAAATTCTAGGTGTTGTATTCAAAAAATATGATGAATTACGCTTAAATCTCGTATATTTGATAAGTTTGTTGAGAATCTTGAAATTATTTTAAGCAAGCAATGCCTGTTTCAATTTCCGATAAGTTTTGTTTATTATAATGAATATTGATTTTACTGTAGGTTTAGCTGTTTAGGTGGATGCATTTTCATATTTATTTTTATTATTATTTTAGAAATTATCTTCGATTCAGTGGGGCTAAGTTCGGTTTAGAATTTTATATTTTTTTTTATTTTATTGATCGGGTCAGTATCTCGAATCGGTATTTTGTTCGGGTGAAAATTTTATTTGAGTAAATTATTTGAATATTCAAAATTTAATATTTTTATATTTTTAAATATTCAAAATATTTGAATATTTTAAAATTTTATTATTTTTAATTAGTTTTAAAAATAATAAAAATTATATTTTTACCCTAAAATATTTTTATAGATTTTTAGAATTATTTAGAGATTAAAGGTGATATTAAAATAATTTTAGAAAATGAATTTTTTTAATTTATTAAAATTACACACACACACACACACACACACACACACACACACACACACACACATATATATATATATATATATATAACCCCACCCCACCCCACCCCACATCCCTGTTTCCCCCTTTACCCAAATTTCCCATGTACCCCCTACCAAACCTTCTGGATATTATTGGTTTGGTTGGGTCATTTGGTTTAACCGTGATGTATTTTAGCACTGAGAAACGCTCACTTTCGTAGGGGACATTTTTAGTTTTCTTGTAATAGGAATTTGTCTGAGATAAATGTATAAATATAGTTAGGTTATAAACGTTCGTAGAATATAGTCATGTACTTCAAGGATTAAAGTACCGTCTTATGTTTGAGTAGACGCGCATACTCGATCTCAATAGTTCAGACTCGTAACAACCGCATGAGCGTCATATTAAAGAATTATTATATGGTGATACCGTGAGACGGGTAGTGTAGTCGACCTATTTCAGCTTAAGATCACATCTATATCATGCAAGTATTTCCTCATTGATCATCCTAAACACTTTTATTTTACTATTTCGATTATTCATATCATGATAAATAGTTATTGTTCAGAACTATTTATGATTCATGTTTTATTCTGTACATCAGAGTTACTTGTTATTCGTACTCTGAATATTGTAAGTTGATTATAATAAATACGTCATATCTGGTGTTATCGTAGTAAATAATGGGGATATGACCTATATTTAAAATTAAGCATACATTTATTTTGTTTGATTTGCTCTATTGAATTGGAAATTTTAGCGTAAGAGGCTCTGAGATAGGAGTCCAGAATTTGAAGAGGAAATGGTAACCATTCCATCTTCTTGTAGGCTAACATTACTTGCCTATTTTGGTACCTATATTTTGAAATCCTTATTATATTTATGGGTATAGAAATGTACCGATGAGCTATAAAGGGGTCTTATTGCTTTTGAAATCTGATCAGTGGGCAATGGTGTTTATTTGTGTGTATCCAATCCATATTGCCAGCATGACTAATATATTTTGATTTTGGACAGTTGGTTCATTTTTATGACATACTGCATTATTTTAGTTTGGTTTATAACTGTGATTTATTTACTGTTCAGTTTTTATAATAAACTGTTTTATATTTCATTCTCTATACAGATCTCATATTTTGATTACATTTCGATTGTTCATATACTTGCTGATCATTTTTTTGGCTCACTCTTTCTTTTTATTTAAATCCTGCCAGACTATCATTATGAGCCACCTCAGCAGGCGTAACGAGAGACAGGTGTCGGGACCGCTCGATTCTCGGGCCTCCCAAATATCTAGTTGTTTATAGTTTGGTTGTACTTAAAACGTGTAATAAAAATAAATCTAGATTTAAAATTTATCTAGAATTTTGGTTTGAGTTGTGAGTTTTGTTGGTTTGTAATAAAATAGTTGGTTTGACTTTTAGTTTCAGCTGTTTGATTTCATACTATAACCTGTTAGCGATCCTTAGTTGTTGGCGGGGTAAGTGCGTCCATGGTTCATTATTTTATTATTGTTGCTTGTTGGCGAGTCAGTGTGCCTCTGGTTTATTTTATTGTTGTTGGTTGTTGATTAGTCGGTGACCCTCAAATCTAGATCCCGGATTTGTAGGGCGTCACATGTATTCTTTATTATAGAGCGTATGTATGCTCTATAATAGAGCGTAATTGCCGTCATGTTTTCAGTTATTTG
This sequence comes from Oenanthe javanica, assembly GCA_008931105.1. Taxonomy (NCBI): domain Eukaryota; kingdom Viridiplantae; phylum Streptophyta; class Magnoliopsida; order Apiales; family Apiaceae; genus Oenanthe; species Oenanthe javanica. The sequence continues at coordinate 532 of QRFB01004384.1, read as the reverse complement.
ACTTAATTTGTTTCCCAGTTTTATACATCCGCTCTATAATAGAGCGTAAGTGCAGAAACTATATATTTTTTAATAAACACCACGTGGCAAAGTAAGGATAGAAATGGAAAAAAATTTAAAATTTACGCTTGTTCTATAATAGAGCGTAAGTTTTAATTTTTCTAACCATGACCATTTATTTATTTTTTTAATGATAGGAGATAGGTTGACTTGAAGGGTATGTTATCTATTAGATTAGAGTTTGTCCCCCTAAATAAAAACTTCTTTTTACTCCAATTTAAATACCAAAAGCATTAAAATGAAAAAAAAAACCCAAAGAGCCAAACAAAATTAGTTAATAACGGGTCAGCTTTAGAAAGTTTGACACTTGACAATTGAACCTTATGTGATGTCACTAGCTAGCTCATCAATGTATATTATAAACAGAGAGGTTGCTTGCTTCTACAAATCAAGAACCAATACGTTGACAAACTACCTTGAAACTTATAAGAGCCAAGTATATTGATCTTTCACAGCAATCAAATAAAACATA
>QRFB01004383.1:3569-44455 GCA_008931105.1 Oenanthe javanica | reverse complement strand
ATATATAAATGACCAGCGCTTTAAGACCTACGCATAGGTATAATTTTGGATAAGTTTTGAGAAGATTATTTTTTGGGCAGATTTTCTTTTTTAATTTATTTAGGAGTATAGAAAGGTGATTTGATGATGGTGATCAAATTAGGAGGCAGTACAGCACGTGTTTGTGCATGAGGATTAATTTCGAATTTTTCTGAGAATATTTTCCGGACATCAGAAAAGACTTGTGAGGTGTCCGTAATTGATCTTATGGTAAGACTTTTAACTACCTGACTTGACGCTTGTAAATATTCGGGCATGTTAGTTTATATATATTAATTTCATAATTTTTAGAGATTATTTTTATACTCCGTAAAGTTCCCTATTGACCAGATTTTTGGGTTTAGGTGACCGTGTTTCTTATTTCCGGTAATTTTATGTGTATAGGTATAATTTATTTTGTGGGTTAAATTTGTTTAATTTATTTTAGTGTAGTTGGATTGCATTGCTTGGGATTGATTTTGAGGGGCTGTGACCCGGAAAAAGTTCATTTTATAAAAATTTTATTTCGAAAAATTTTCTTGTAATAAAGTATTTATTTTAGATTTCAATTATTATTTGCTAAAAAATATTAAGTAGTTAATTATTTTGAAAAATAATTTATTTAAAAATGATTAATAATTAATTAATTTGAATAATCAATTGATTTAATTATTAATTGATTTATTCTTATTAATTAAAAATTAATTGTTTTGTTTATCCGTTTTAAACGAAAAAAATATTTCTATGATCAGAAAAATAATCCGGAGGTTATACAAATAGTTTTAAATTCTAAATTCCTTTACGAATTCGGATTAACTATTTTACGAGAATTTTAGTGATCTGACTCGATCCTATAAATATTTTTCAAATGTTTAATGTTATGTTTAATTGTTTAAGTTGATAACGTCATCGAGGGTAGACGTTATAAGTTTTAAAGTATGAATTAGAATTGTTAGTTTTTATTTCTTTTTATTCGAGGATTAATTGTTTATTTATATTCGAGTCTCGGGGATTAATTGTTTATTTATGTTCGTGTCTCGAGGATTAATTATTGTTTAATATTCGAGTCTCGAAGGTTAATTGGTTGTTTGAGGATTAATTGATAATTGAGTTTGTATTTTTATTTATTGGTTTGTTGGGTTTAATATGTATGAGATAAGTATATAAGTATAGTTAAGTCATAAACGCTCGTATAATATAGCGAGGTACTTCGAGGACTAAATTGCCGTATTATATTTGACTATAGATGTACACGCGCGGACTCGATTTCAATAGTTCAGACTCGTAGTAACCGCATGAGCGTCGGACTAAAAAATTATTAAAAGGTGATACAATGAGACGGGCAGTGTAGTCGACCCATTTCAGCTTAGGACCGCATCTATATCAGGCAAGTATTTTCTCCTTGATCATCCTAAACACTTTTATTTAACTGTTTCGATTATTCATATCATGATAAATAGTTATTGTTCAGATCTATTTATGATTCTTGTTTTATTCTGTGCATCAGAGTTACTTGTTATTCGTACTCTAAATATTAGAAGTTGATTATAATAAACACATCATATCTTGTGTTATCGTAGTAAATAATGAGAATATGATTTGTATTTGAAACTAAGCATACCTTTGAGTTCGGTTGCTCTATTGGATTGTAATTTTTAGCGTAAGTGACTCCGTAGTTGGGTCTAGCATTTTTGGAAGATATGGTAACCAATCCATCTTCCTATAGGCTAACTGTACTTGCCTATTTTGGTACCTATATTTGAAATCCTTGTTATATCTATGGGTATAGAAATGTACCGATGAGCTATAAAGGGGTCCTATTGCTTTTGAACCTGATTAGGGGGCAATAGTGTTTATTTGTGTTGGCTATCCAATCCATATTGCCTGTGTGTCTATTATCTATTGTGATTCTGCAGATGATTCATTTCTATGACATACTGCACTGTTTCAGTTTGATTTAAACTGTGATTTAATTACTGTTCAGTTTTTATAATAAACTGTTTTATATTCCGTTATCGATACAGATCTCATATCTTGATTACATTTGAATTGTTCATATACTTGCTGAGCATTTCTTTGGCTCACTCTTGCTTTTCATCATACNATTTCAATTGTTCATATACTTGCTGAGCATTTCTTTGGCTCACTCTTGCTTTTCATCATACACTTTTCCAGACAGGATGAGAAAATATTAGCCTTTCAGAAAAAGTAGATTGACGAGATTTATCCGCGTAGCTCGGAAGAAGAAAGTAAGATGTCTTTATGAAGAAGTTTTCGGATCCAGAAAGTCTGTATACGGAGTAAGTTTTATTTATATATTGGTATATTATATATTATATATATTGCTTTGTATAGACCCGTCCTAGCTGCTGGTATACTTTTTATCGAAGTTATACTGGTAATATAAGACTGGTTTAAAGAGATTGTTGAAATTAATTGTGGAATTTTATGGATGGGGTCACGAGCGAGATTTGATTTGATTATTTGAGGTTTATAATAATTGATGTTTGGAGTTTTGGATTCTTGTTTCTAGAACTATAACCTAAAAGATCTTGGTAATTGGGGTCGTAGCTGTAGAATTCAGATATTGAATGACTACAGGGTGTTTAAAATATTATTAAACAAGTGATTTTATATCAAGGATTTTCACGTGACGACCAGATCCCTGACCCCGGATTTGGGGGCGTTACAAGGTGGTATCAGAGCTGATGTTATAGAAACTAGAAACGAGAGTGTGTAGGAGTGTGTATAGTTAAGTAAGGAACGTCAGAGCTCATATAGAGTTCATGTTGGACTATTGGATATAGTACCAATGAGTAAGTAAATATTGAAGCGTTTGTTTGAGACGGTTGTGCTGAGCTGGATAGAACTATTTGCGGTCGTAGATATTTACTGTGGAATCTTCAGACACTACTACAAGTCGACGACGAAGTAGGGTATCAATAACTTTAGGACGTGGAGAAGAAGAGTTTGGAATCGAACGATGGTCCATTAGAGGAGCCGACAAAGAAGACATCGGTGAAGACCTTGGCAATACCTTTCCCATTTCTGAATTATTTTATTTACCTTTCCCATAAATGATTTATTTTGACACCTTTCCCAAAAAAAAAGACTTTTGATAAAGAATATATCCTGCACTTGCTTATTATGTACTAATATTTTTTTTCTGGTTATTCTTTTCTCCAGAAATAGTACCNTATTTTATTATTCAAAATTTATTTGAACAAGTTTGTTCAGTTTTAATCCAAGGTGTGCATCAAAAATATTATTCGTCAAAGGCATCAATTATTAAGTTGATTTTAAATTCCTTTCTTATTTCTCTACTCCAACTGAGGCGAACAACTTTATTTATAAGGGACACAAGGACTATCTGTCTGTGTGATAGAAGTTTGATGGGACGCCATCACTTGTGAGTTGTGCATTACAAGAAGGCTAATTACCTTTACTTGTAAGTGTCTTAACTAAGGCACACAACATTAAGTTCTTTTGATCATATTGATCACTCAGTTATTTTTACATTTCAAAATGAGATTTATTGTAAAATTCAAGATTTTATAACCTCAAATTTTGTGACACTTTCTTTGATATGAAATGTTTTCTCTTCAAAGTTCTGTGATTCTTATTTTCTCTAAAAGTTTTGGAGGTATGCCAACCAAGTCGGGCTGAAGTAACTTTGCTGACAAGAATTTAAAGCTGCGATAAGGCTACTGATTTAATTTGAGGTTTTGGGAGAGGTTACATATAGATTGACGAGATTTATCCGCGTAGCTCGGAAGAAGAAAGTAAGATGTCTTTACGAAGAAGTTTTCGGATCCAGAAAGTCTGTATACGGAGTAAGTTTTATTTATATATTAGTATATTATATATTATATATATTGCTTTGTATAGACCCGTCCTAGCTGCTGGTATACTTTTTATCGAAGTTATACTGGTAATATAAGACTGGTTTAAAGAGATTGTTGAAATTAATTGTGGAATTTTATGGATGGGGTCACGAGCGAGATTTGATTTGATTATTTGAGGTTTATAATAATTGATGTTTGGAGTTTTGGATTCTTGTTTCTAGAACTATAACCTAAAAGATCTTGATAATTGGGGTCGTAGCTGTAGAATTCAGATATTGAATGACTACAGGGTGTTTAAAATATTATTAAACAGGTGATTTTATATCGAGAATTTTCACGTGACGACCAGATCCCTGACCCTGGATTTGGGGGCGTTACAGTTCGAATCCCCCAGAACGCATAATTATGGAGTGCCGACATCTTCTTAAATCGAAACGTAACGATTCGATAATATTTTACTAAATTTATTAAAAATTACATGGAATTAATTTCATAATTTAGGAAAAAAATTATCAAATAAATAATTATAAACTGACTTTAAGAACATACATTTTACTTTTATAATAATATATAAATTATTCAAAATATTAATTTGTAAATTGATTGTTGAATAAATATTTAATCATTTTTTATATATAAAAATGTAAATTTTTTAAATATTACTGAACTAAAGTGGGATGGAAATTAAACATGTTTCTATCATCAATATGATAAAATAAATAATATCATTTAAAACCTAACTTAAAAGTTTCTCACATATTCTTTATGTCGTTTTTAATTTGATTGTCCATCCCAATAAAAATAAAAATGAACTGAATTATCTTAAATCCTATTATATATATAATCATTGTTGATATTCCTCAAAATTCAAGTGAACTTATTATTTAAAAATAATAATATCGATTATTAATTTTTAACATTTAACACATTTTTTCTAATTGAGTCGTTCTCTTTTTAAACATTTCTTCGGCAAATGAGTCGTTTTATTATTGTTTATTTAGATCTCATGTATATTCTACATCGACAACATACTAAACAAATTTTATCATTTATAAATAAAAATCATAACATGAGTATTAAATTCTAACAATTATCACATTTTTCCTTACTAAGCCGTTTTATCGTTAAACACATTTTTCACCAATGAGTCGTTCTATCGTATTTTTTTATCTTTCATAAAATTATTTTTATTAAAAAATAAGTTAATTTATGTTTAATAAATTTTACTTTTATTAAACATTAAATTAGAATATCTTAATAAGTTAATAATTATATTACTTTCCTTCTCTTCCACCTGTTTTCCTTCTTATTTAAAGCATCTCCAACGGTTGACAATTTGACATCCTTAATGGATGCCAACTTTGCCATCGAAAATAATATTTTTTATTTTCTCTCTCTCTTGCACATCATTTTTGACTCCCTATTCTCTAAAAATACTACACTTGTTCGCTTTTTAAGGTGTCAACTTCTCTGACTTGTCTTATCTTATTTTTAATATCTTATTTATTTAAAGTTTAAACATATTATCTACATTAAGTTTTACTATTTTGAAATATTATAATATATTAAATTAATAATTATTATTTTTATACAATTTTAAATATCAAATAATAATTATTTTATTATAAAAATATTTTTTTATATAACTATATTTATACTCATATATTAAAGATATCATTTGTTATCCTTATAATTACTAGATAAAAATTACAATATATTTAATATTAATAATAATAATAAGAGCTCATAAAAATTTGTTTATATATATGATACTTAATAATAAAAATATAATATAAATAAGTTTTACAAAACTAATGTATAATATAAATATATTAGATAAATAATATTTGGGTATTTATCAAAAACATTACTTTTTTTAATTTTTTTTTGTGATTTTACTATCTTTTAAATTTTTTTATGAAAATACGGTTCACAACTAAAAGTAACCAAATGCAACTTTTTTATATACAATTTGTAACCAAATGCAACTGAATGCATTGGTTATTCAAGGTTGCATTTAAGATTGATTTTAGTTGAATGAGGTTACATTGGTTGTAAAATCGTATTTTTGTAAAAAAAAAAATTTAAGATTGTATTTTTGTAAAATATAAAATTAAAAAAAAACATATTTTTGTAAAAAAAAAACTCGATATTTTTCAAAAAAACCCATAATATTTTATTCATTATTGCACCCAACCCGAAACTTTGACACCTATTTTATGGAATGCCAATTTTCAACGCATCAGGTTGGCATCCCATATCACATCACTTGACATGACATTGACATCCTAACAACTCCAATAAAATGCTAACAAGAGTGCCAAATACACCCCTCTTAGCCTCTCTTGTTAGGGTTGCTCTTTATAGTCAACAAATGCCACCCACATGCCTATTCATTTTATGTAGATTATAAAAAATATCTGTTAAAATAACAACAGGGCGACGACTTGAAAAGGACCCCGGAGTGAATTAGAGCCTCAGATAATACGATCGCTTTAGTCTCTGAAAAAGATCATAGAGCAGTGAATTCGTAGTTAAATTTTAACAGAATTCATAAAGCAGCTTTTGTTTCAGTTTCTTTTGGCTTCATGACAGATTGCATGAATTCATAGTACAAGTTTAACTGAATTTGCTATGGGTTTAGGTAGTGATGAGAATCTAAGTAATATTCAGGTTCGAGATAAGATTATTGATTACCTTGAACGATTTTACTGCAGTGTCGTTGAGAAAACAGAGAGCTCAGGAAACGTACTTATTCAATTTTGGGCAGCAAACATTGTGACTCGCGAAGAAGGCTCACAATATTGTGAGCTTACAACTGTAAACCAGCTATTTTATCATGATCCTCCTGATGAGACAAGGCTTCTATCATACAGAAATCATATAGTTGCTCATAGAGTTCGAGCAGGGCAAGAAGAAGAAGACTGCAATGATCAGGGGCAGGAGCTACTTGGTATTACTGGCCGCGTATTCAGGAATAAAAGGGTTGAAGTAAGTCCCAGAATTTCTCATTATTCAACAGATGAATATCCACAAAGAGATTTTGCTTTAAGTTGCGGGATTCAGGCTACTTTGTGTTTGCCTCTCTTTGCAACTAATGATTGTTCTGGCCACCCCAATGGTATTATTGAGCTAGTTTTTACTTCCGAGGAGGACTTTCATCATCTCAAGCCGTATATATACTATTATTATTCTGTCTACAGCACACTGGTTGGTGATTAAACACACTTTCTGTGCCTTGTTTTTTTTCAATGCATTCGGTTTACTTGGCTATATACTTACAGATGCCAATCACCGTTTCTGCAGCGAATGCCGGAAGTAAAAACTATATTAAGATCCAACATCTTTCGCATATCTGTAAGGTTCTTGACATGATGATAAATTCTTACAAAAAATTTATATCAAGGGAACTTTTATTTAGATGTCTAATATACTTGGTCATACTTTTCCTGTCAGATTCCACCAGATGTATTAAACGAAATTGATCACGTGCTGACGGTGGTGAGTAAAACATTCCAGGTACCTCTTGCTCAATGCTGGGTGGATGGAGATCGTAGGGTAGGAGATTATACGGTGATCAATCATAAAAGTTCTCTGGATTATGATAACTTAGTACCATGGTGTAAGTTTAAAGAAGCTTGTTCGCAATTATATCTGAATATGGGTGATGGCCTTGTGGGCAGGACATTTATGTCCCAAACCCCCTTCTTCTGTAGTGATATAACAAAACTCAGTATAAAATCTTACCCCTTGGCACACTATATAGGAAATTGTGGGTCAATTGGTTGTTTTACAATATGTTTGCATAACTATATAACAGGAAACAAAGATTATGTCATTGAATTTTTTCTGCTGCATGAAGAAATAAATAGTCATTGTCCAGAAAGCTTGTTGAACTCTCTATTTGAAACTTTGGAACATCATTTTAAGACTTTTGTGCTAGCCTCAGGAGAGAAATTGGGAGAAGAGATATCTGTTAAAGTTATTGACTCTGTCATGCATTACGAATCCGAGTCTTTCAAGATTGGTCATCCGAGAATATCTTTTCCTCGCCAAGAAGTACCACAACACGAAAGGGGTGTGCAAACGCTGTCTCCTAGTGCTTGGGAATCTATATGGAGTACTACTGTTCATAGCATTTTTACTATCCCTTACTTATCGCCGTTAGGATCACCAAAGCAACTTGATCAGAACGCTGAAGTCATAGAAGCAAGTGGCTCATCCAGTAATTCTTCTGATGTAGGTATCATAAAAGAAATTTTAACAGGAACGAAGATCAACAATGGTCATCCTTTTTACCTATTTCTCTTGTTCGACTAATTCTCAACTCCCTTTTTATGTAAATGAATATCTAGTTATTTATCTGATTGCTACTTTGTAGATTTATTGATAGAAGAAGCATCTACCAAGTGTATCGAACCTCAGTCTTTGAGTTACCGATCCATGGAATTGCTACCTCGGGATAAAATCATCCAAGATAAGGGAGAATCTATTGATATAGATTCTTCAAATCTCGAAAGGACTTCGGAAGATGCTGTCAAACACAAAGAGCACATTGTGTGCCCGGAAAAAGGTATGACAGCCATTCTTTAATGATAAACACTGAACATGAATATACTTGGTAAATTTAAAAGAGCTGGATATTTTTTTCATTGCATAAAACTTTAACGGAAGCTCAATATCTTTTTATTTTGTGGCTTCACAGTATATATACGGGTAGAAGAATACCCTGTTGAAGACGTGGGATGTGCTACAACTACTAAATCTCCGCCTTTGAGTTCCCAAACCAAGAAATATCTACCACGACAAGAAGGCAAAGAAGACACAACAGTGTTGAATCCTTTAGCTAAGAGACTTATGTTGGAAGATGCTCTTCAAATCCGAAATAAAGGGCTTACTTTGGGCATAGAGAATGCAGAGATAGACATCCATTTTGTAAATAAAACATGCGCAGAGGTTATGTCAGATAGAGAAAACAATTCTGAAGATAATATCAGTTTTGAGAGTCTTACCAAGCATTTTGGAAGACCGCTAGATGATGCAGCAAAGAGCTTTGGTGGCAAGTCTTTTTCTACCATGTTCTTGCACTTTTATGTTTTAGTTTTTTTTACATTAAAACATAAACTTGTTGTAGATATATGTATTGCATAATTATAGTTGTGTCTCTTAATCCAAACGTTCCATATTTCAGTTAGTCGATCTACGTTCAAGCGTGTTTGTAGAGGACATGGTATTAAAAGATGGCAATCCGGAAAGAGAAGGATGGACAAATACATTTCCTCTAAGCTCGAGAGAAATTTAATTAATGAGGAACCAAGTAAAAGTAATTTTTATTGTTCGGGTGTGGCTCCGGTGGAACATACAGCTGTTGTTACTCATACAAGCCAGAACATGAATAAGATGACTGTGAAGGCAACATATAATGGTGTTACCATAAAGTTTGAACTATCTGATTTATCAGGAATTACAGAGTTACAAGATAATGTGATTGAGAGGCTGCAGGTGGAGAGAAAATGTTTCAGTATCAAGTATCAAGATGATGAGGGTGACTGGATTTTAATTGCTTGTGACAAAGACGTTCGGGAATGTATTAACATGTCAAGATCATTAGAGAAAACAACAATCAAGATGATCATTGATCCGCCTATTAATCATTATGCACCTTAAAACTGACGCACTTGTCTCTAAGATATGTGAGTTCAAATTGTGCACATTTTTGCGACGATTATGCTTGCTCTCTTAGTGTAGCAGTGTGCACATCTCTGTAATTTTAAAGCTTCTCTTTACAGATCTCATTCTTACTAACGGTGTACATGCTGGCTTAAGGCATTGTATTTGTGGTGGATTAATATAGTAGTTCTGAACAATGATTACAAGTAATAACTACATGTTAAATAATATTTGAAAATGAAGTGCTCCATACCAAGATAACACTGCCCCCTTGCTCAACTTCTATTTTAAATAATAGTTTCAAACTTGAATTCTTTTCGGAAGAATGACTCCAGGCTGAACTTTTCTTATTTCCTAAAAGTTCTGATAAACATATATACTTGTACTATAATAAATAGAAGATGTTGAACCAAGGTTCTGCTTTCCAGAACTGCCTACAACATTTATAATTTACACCCACACATAGCTTTAATTAAATCCATGAAAGAAAGAAAATGTACTATGGAGCTTATAATTAGTATTTTGAAGACATAGATACTACTCTTCCTGTGAAGTATATAGCTTTAGCAAATCTTTAGTGGCTTCTAGTACACAGAGTGTAGAATTTGGGAGCAAGGCAATGCAAACATCATAGATAGATTGTGTTAGAAGTGTTCTAAAATAGACTAAGGAAAAGCTTCTGGTAATTCTATTCAACATGCATAAATGTTACAGTTAAAATGGTTTGTCGGATCATATTTGTAACTGACACTATCTGCCATTTCAAGAATTCGATCAAGAACCCTCTCTTTAATGCCATATACATGAACTTGGCGCTAAAGACTTGAATATTATTAAAAAAACAGATAAGTATTGTTGGTTGGCCTAGCAAATAATACAAATGAAAAAATAACATAAACCAATCAACCCAAATTTAACAAATCAACAATATGAAAGAAGGAAAAAATCACAATAAGAATCATAAAGCTTCTATCAATGCATTGATCACCTAAATCAGAATTTTGAAATTTTTTAATCTCAGTCAGTTTATATGATCATCTCCCATGAAATCATGTTGGTAGAAGTAAATAAACCGATAATCTAGACTACTTGTAAGTTGTAAACCAAAGGTCTGACATATGTTTGATGATCATTGATCAACTCTTCAAACTATATTACATGTTTAACTATCAAATTTATTAAAATTTAAAAAATCTTAAACAACGCACCATAGCGTTAAGCAGTTTCATATCAAATGTCAGAACTCAGAAAAAACAATACGAGTGTTAGACCTAAAATTGAGCAAGCTGGATGTTAAGTTTTCTTTGCCATCACAAAAGTAGCTGCATCGTCGAAATGTTAAAAAGATCTCATCTGGTTAAATTATAAAACATCCCTGGAAGAGGAATGTTTCTGAATTTACCTAAGGCGATCATTTCCATAACTTTTCTTGTCTGTATCTTGGTCAACTAAAACCTCTTATTTTTAATTATTCAATCAGTGTTATCCGTGTTCAACTTCTTTTATCTCACTAAACCGATACCAGGATCACCTAAGAGTAGTTTGACTTCCCATCATGGCAGATTAAAAGTTGTTCGGCGCCATATTGCAGGGATTGGAACTTATTCTCTAATCAACGGCTGTATACTTAGGAGGATTAGCAAAGCTTTAATCAGACATTAAACATAGACGATATTTTTTAAACTATCATCATCTTACCAATTGTCTGATCAAGCCATTTGAATGACCATATATATCTTGAAGAAATAGGAATATAGGATCTCTGGATAAGGCCAAAAACTACTGGAAGAGGTTTTTTAGTGGTTGTTGGATGCCACCTCAATCACATCCAAATTTTAGATTCTTTCCATATATATGACGCACTTCCTGATGCTTAATGTAGACTGGTTAGTAGATAAACAAGTGTATAAACTACTTCAGTGGTGCTTAATGTATTACATAATACAGGGAACACGTGCAAAAGATACACTAGTCAACAGTTGTTTACAATAGTAAAATGACTCCTGCCGACCATCCTTGCCAATGTTAACTGGCTAGAAACTATAAATACTAAACTAAACCTGTACGAAATTAGGAAGGAAAGTTTTAGATACTTTACAGACCGCATTTAACCCTCTTAATCACACTCGTTGAAATTACTCTCATATTTCTTTGATGTCTTCTCCTTCAAACCAAATCATAATCAATAACTTTTCTACACAATTTAATGTTGCATTTATTAACACAACACCCTTACGAGTGGCAGAACATGGAAACCACGCTATTGTTGGCATTTTCGGGATAGCTGTTTCTGTTCTCCTCACCACATTGCAACTCAAGTACCAATCAACAACCAATTCTCCATTCCAAGATCACCCGTATGCAATGGCCATTGTTATACCCTAAAATGCCAATGTAGATGGTGTATGTTAGTTAGTATGAAAGAAAGTTTTGATCCTTATTGCCAATGTAGATGGTGTATGTTAGACTAGTGATGGCCTCCAGTCAAGGTTCCGAGGAAATAGCCGTAGTGAGTCGGCTCGGCCTTATGAAATCCGAGTCCGAGTCGTATTCATGAAGTCTTTGGGCCTTATAATGGGCTTTGGACTATCCAAACAAGCCTTAATGAGGAGACCTCTTCTAACTAGGTTTCTATTTCTGAATTAGGGTTGAATAAGGAGGGGATAAGGTGACCTTCTCCTATCGGGCTTCTGATTAGAACTACGTGAGTTTGATCCCCTATTTGCCTATAAATAGGGGTACGTAGGCACATTGTGGGGGTCAGAATTTCTAGAGCTAGCAGCCGTTGGAGAGAAAACTTATTTTCTCTGACGAACAAAGCAATAGTGATTCCAAAACCTTACAATCTCAGCCCCCAATTACTTACAAACCACTACACTCCGGTGATATTCAGCATTGTTAGATCTTTTTCCGGCAAAGAATCTCAATCTTTGTTGATTATCAGATTTCTCCATCAACAGCCATTGCTATAGCGAGTCTCCTTATTTTCTGTTTGGGATGTGATGTGGAACAATACTTTGGTTCCACTTGTCATTCGTCAACTCTTGCAAAACTACTGCATCATGTCCTCAGATTGCTTGGTTTTGTTTCCCTTGCATCTTTAGCTTATGTTATTTTCTCAACATCCACAGACTCAACTCCATCGCTCATTGTTTTTCTAATTTTCCCCTGGTTCTTTACAGCTAGATTCGTGCTCCATTGGATCCTACAAGAGAATTCACATGGAAACAGAGAAGCCTGCAATTTCTATAATATACAACCACACTAGAGTAACTATTTCGACTACATAGTTACTCTTCTGCTGTATCATGTAGCTTCTGCAAATTTTGTGTAGTGACTACTATACTTCTAGTACTTGTACCAAATCAACTCTATCTAGGAATTAAATTGAGTAAGGTATTGGAGGATTCAAAAAAGGGGAGAAGGTTTTAGAAGTGTTCTAATATAATAATGTAAAGCAGAGATTAGCGGTTGGCCTCTTGTACTTCTATACATATCGCTATGATAGGTAGCTGACAGTTTCAATATGTTTAGATGGTTAAAATGTCGAATAGGTAGAGATTCCTCTGGCATTTCAGTCCAGAACAATCTGTCAAGCCAAAAAACTTGGAAAAGTAAAAGTTTGTGTTATATGTGGTCCATGATATTAAATTATTGATGCATTGTTAATTGCTTTTACATATCAAATTATTTATGGTGGGAATGTAAATCAACACTCAAATGACTTATCAATTGTTCAAAATCTTGAACTTATTATACATCAAAAGTAGTAGAAAGAAATGAAAAAATGGCTACAATAGTTTCCGAATACATAACGATTAGCACAATAAATTATATAATGAGCTTTTGTAAGGAATTTATTTCATTCTCAGAGGTTACCATCACAAGAAGAAGAAACGAAAATTGGTCACAATAGTTGCTGAATACATCATGATTAGCAAACTATATAAGAAGCGTTTGCAAGGACCTATACTATTTACAAAGTCTAAACTTAGAAATTTAGCGAAATTCTATATTAACTGTAGGAAATTAAGCAAATATGAACCAATGTATTAACTACTTTTGATATAGTACGTTAACCCATGTTACTACCAGGAAACTGACTTATTCAGTATTGAGTAGCAAGCCATAAAACTAGTGAGAAGGAGAGTCTGATGACCAAGAAGTACTAGGCCATGTATTTAGGATTTAAAGAAATGAAGTCAGTCCTAATAATTCACAATACTCTAAAGATAAACAGTTGGCTGTAAGTGTAAAGCTATCTTTGTAAAATAGAAATCGATGTGGCACGTTCAATGGTGTTATTTACATAAGGACTGTCACTATTCCGAACACTAAAATATATGACAGTTGTACCTTTAATGTATCTCAAAATTCTTTTAGCTGCTATGAAGTCTCTTGTTTCGGTTCAGGGGCAGATGCAGGAAATATTTTTAAGGGGGCACCAGATTATTTTTGGGAAGACACTCTTATAAAATTTAAGTTTTATGGGGGCACTTCTATATTTTTGTGGCTTATGTGTGACAACTATGAACGCATGCAAAGGGGTTGGAAGAAACTGATAGTAACTGTCTTGCAGTTAAGGTCGAGGACAAGTGGCAGCAAATATGGGAAGCATTTGGAATCGATGGAAACTGTGAATATCTGGCCAAATCAACAGGTGTGGCGTTTCAAAGGCTTGTGAGTCAATTTTAGTAGTTGCTTCGTGTTGGCAGAATTGTGTAGGGTGTTTATATAGTCATGCTGGCTAATTATTTGGATGTAATTTATGTTCATGTATTCTGCACACAGTAAAAATCATGCTAGTCAGTAGGCAAAATCTGTAGGTATATATTATAATCTTCTTGTTATTGACTTGTTGTGGTGGTAGTAAAAGATTCAGCTAGTATCTTGGTAAACAAATTTACTTGGCATTGTTGCTGTGCATTTAAAGTTGGTACATTGCTGTATCGGTGTCGTGATTGTTGTGAGACCACCTTTGGGTTGGTTGACTGGCACAACACATTGATAATGCTGGATGATGAAATTCGAGAATGACCGTGCAGGTGCTAGTAATTCTGGTTAAAACCTGTCTCTGTGACAGTTAATATGGTCAGTTAATACCTAAGTATGTGCAGGATGTAATGCTGCGATATATGCCAATGATAGTACCAGGTTATATAAACATATAATATTATACCTTATAGGTGTTTGTCAAAGAAAGTACATAAACTTATTGGAATCTGTAACCTATAATATGCTAATTAACCCTTCTTAACCTTTTCGTTGAGGCCTTTGGAACCCTCACAATCTAATACTCAGGTAAGACAGAAGCAGAGGCTTCTGTTATTTGTTTATGTATAGTCTGCCGCATCAAGTGCACAACCTATATAACAGGAAGCTGTTGGTACTTCATTAGCTGCATTACCTNATAACAGGAAGCTGTTGGTACTATATTAGCTGCATTACCCACGCAACCACTCTTTTTTTTCATTGCTTTTGTTCACACGTAATTTCTGATGTCTTCTCCTTCACACCAATTCATTGTCAATAATTTTCCAACACAACTTAATGTTGCATTTTTCAACATAACACCCTTACGAGCTCGAGAAAATGGCAACCAGGCCATTGTTGGCATTTTTGGGGTAGGTGCATCTGTACTCCTCACTGCCTTGCAACTCAAGTACCAAGCAAAAACTGATTCTCCATTCCAAGATCACCCAAAAGCCATGGCCATCGCTATAGCTAGTCTCCTTATTTTCTGCTTGGGATGTGACGCAGAACAATACTTAAGCTCCACTCATCGTTCTTCAACCTTGGCAACATTACTTCACCATGCCCTTTGATTGGTTTCATTTCATTAGCGTCTTTAGCCTCTGTTATTTTCTCGACATCCACAAGCTCAATTCCGTCGCTCATTGTTTGTCTGATTTTCCCCTGGTTCTTTTCAGCTAGGTTCATATTCCATTGGATACAATACAGAAATTTACAAGGAAACAGGGGAACCTACAGCATTTATGATTTACACCCACACTTAGCTTTAAATAGCTATTTCGACTACATAGATACTCTTCCGGTCTACCATATAACTTCAGAAGATCAGGTGTAAATACTTCTAGTACTCGCATCAAATCAAGGCTATGTAAGTGCTTAGCATCTTCTACTTCTACTCAATATGCTTATGTAGATATCAGACAGTTTAAATCGGTTTATACAGTTAACAGTTAATTATGAAACACATTTGTAAAAGGACTATATTCTTTTCTTTTTTTTGCCAAGTAAAAGGACTATATTCTATAATTACGTGAATGAAACATATAGGTGCTGCTGAGATTAAAATGATAACAGCTTAATCAGCTATAGCAATTAGCATCATCACATTCTCCCAGTATAGTTACGCACTACATTCACCATATTTATTACATGCTCTCTATGCAGCAATTTTTGCAGAGGGACAGTTCATTGTGCAAAGCCATAAAAACTATCTCGTTCTACATGGTTCCTGGCCCCTGTTGAGGCCTTCTGAGTTCCATGGACATCCATGTCTGTGGTGGATTAGATGAACTCGGATATATCCAAATATTAGCACCGAGCTCCAATCAACTTTTTATAAATGTATTAAGATTATATAATTAAGCTGTATAGTCTGTATTATGCTTCAGAAAATCCCATGCACTAGTATTAAAAACTAACATCACTACTTCATGGTCTGCAGATAAATTTTTAAGGAGGCCAAGACCATCTCTAATCCAGAAGCTGCTACTTACACACCATCTGAAAACTCTGATACGAATTAAATTCATGCTTCATATCTGGGATCTCTATGCACATTCTCAGAAAATGCATGAGTTCCTAAGACCTTATAAAGCTAGCTGAATTGAAAAGATCTCATGCTGTATAAATGAAGATGCCTGAAAGAAGAAAATTTCTGGTTCTGCCAATCGAGATCATTTCCATAAATTTGTCTGTATCTAACTCGAGTAACACCTGTCATTTGCTTTGGTTATGTGTACATGGACACTATGAACATAAAATGATATATAATGACTTTGCAAGTCTACATATTAGAGTAATTTAATTTAATAAAGTAAATTACTATTGGTAGATTCACGAGAATAAGCCATGTAGGCAGGAAATTGTTCCAAGGAGCTTCCTACGAATAGGATCAAAAGTTCGAGTTTCAGAATATTTGGATGCATTCTTCTTAAAATAGGACGAAAAAATCTGAATAAATGTCTGATCTTTTCGAAATCAGCTTTGTGACAATTTGTGCCAATTAGAAAAGAACCAGATACTATAGTTTCCTTTTGGATGATTTAGATCATATAATGTTAACTAGTACTGTATAAGATAAGTACGTTAACTAGTTGCATTACTGACAAATTATCCTAACTAAATATTAAAATATTACAGACACAGCAGCAAGGAACGATTAACAAACACAGTGATAGTATTAAAAACAGAATGTTTTCGAATCGAATATCAGTTTATAATTTGTTCTAGAGAGAAATGTTGATGTCCATATATATCCATGTATAAGAAGCCACAGATTTTCATTTTATTATCTGTATATGAAATATAAAGACAAAATTAAGACCTTAAGTACAAATTATTCTCATGCTTAACAAGACAAGTAACAGCAGCTTAAATTTTCTAAGGACTATATTCCAAATCCATGGATCTTAATATTATAACATAATTTGTGCCATCTCTTGGCATTTGATCCTACTGATCTCTTAATCAACTTCATTCTCGAATAAATATAAGAAGTGTTGAATAGTGTACGATAAATGATTAAGCGCGAATATCATCATGTTTTCTCGCTTCCTCAGCACTAATAGAAGAAACTTGTGCATAATTGGTGCGATTATACTAATCATAATTATCACCATCATGTTAAGAAGATGGGCAGTATATCTAGAGAATAAATATCAAGAAAATAAGAGTTCGTCTTGTCAGAAATCTGAAAGTGATGTTCATAAGGAAGATAGTCAGAAGTCCATATCTAAGAGTTGTGTTTCGAGTAGTTGTTCTAGTGTTGTCAAGACTTATGCATTTGAAGAATTGAAGGAAGCAACAAGAGATTTTCGTATAAGAATTGGCGTTGGTGCCACGTCTTTTGTGTATCTTGCACAGCTTGAGGATGGAAGATTTGGAGCAGTGAAGCGTGTCATGGAGGACAGAGGAGGCAGCAAGAAAATGTTCTTGGATGAGGTTTCTATTCTGCTTAGAATTTCACACCCTAATTTGGTGGGAATGATGGGATTTTGCTTGGAACAAGGCATGTCAATATACTTGTTTAATTTTGTGTATAAATTGTTTTAGTTTTAATTTTACACAAGTATTTGGCTGCATGCAAATACGTTTTGTGGTTGATTAACATGTCAGTCTAGCCATGTAAATAAATCACATAGATTATGTCGTTTCACTTATATGTCATCCTTAATTAATGATGAGTCTAGATAAATTAGGTCGATTCATCTAAATTGAATCGTTTCCCTTGTCGTTTATCCTATCCATCATGCCCGTCATTTCCCTTGTCATATAAATTGAATCGTGTCACTTGTCCCGTTTGTTCTATGAGTTATGTTANTCCATCATGCCTGTCATTTCCCTTGTCATATAAATTGAATCGTGTCACTTGTCCCGTTTGTTCTATGAGTTACGTTACTCGTTTCACTTGGAGTTTATTTCATGCAGAGAGAAAAACTTTGTGGTTTCAGTTTTCATCAGTTAACATACTAATCTCTAACTTCTTCTTGCCCTAATATTGTAACAGGGGAACAACTTTTATTGTTAGAATATGTCCCAAACAAAAGCCTCTTTGATAGAATGCATACACAGCAAGGCCAATGCAGAGGCATACTTTCATGGTCCAGCCGAGTCAGCATTGCTCTAGACATTGCACGAGCTCTCGATTATCTCCATACAGTCGCTGAACCTCCAGTAATCCACCGCGACATTAAATCATCCAACATTCTCCTCGTTAACAATAATCATGCAAAACTCGCAGATTTTGGACTATGTAAATTAGGACATGACATTCAAACCGCACCCCTGACGCCCACTACTATCAAAGGTTCACTAGGCTATGTGGATACAAATTATCTTAACACAGGCTTACTGTCCCCAAAGAGTGATGTTTATAGTTTTGGAGTAATTTTACTCGAACTTGTCACCGGTTTAAAATCATTACAAGGCTCAACAACAATAGCAGAGTGGACAGAGGATTGTCGCAAAAATCAGAATGTGGATGTTTTGGTAGGTTTGTTGGATCCAAAGCTAAAAAATGATGCAGATTTAGAGCAATTTAAGGTTGTGATCGATTTGGCTAATCTAGCTTTGCTTGAAAATGCAGAAGCAAGGCCAGATATGAAATTTATGGTAAATACATTATTAAGTTGTACAGAAGATAATCTTCAGCCTCAGTTACCAGTTTAAAATTACTAGTATAGGTTGGCTAGTAGCTTAGTATAGATTACACTGCTGAACAAATGTATAAATTATTAAAATAAATGAACATTTGTTTTTTCGTACATGAGCTTTTGACAAAAGAAGCAACTGAGCAAGTACTGTATATACTCGGGAATTGTTAGCTCTTGGCAAAGATGATTTATAAGAGAAAAAGGTGTTTCATGTTTGATGTTCAACTATTCGGTAAATAAAATTCCTTTTCAAAATAAAGAAAGAAAATTCTCTTCTTTCTCCAACATTTCCGTAAATTTATTGAAAAAAATTGTTGATATTTTAGAAGACGACAGCGTATAAACTCTTTATCACTTGAGTTATCGAACAGTACTTTCTAAACGCACACATTTTAAAATCCTCGCTAGTTGTTAAACTTGCCCCCGACTGAAATTGAAGTTGAGTAAAATTAAGGGGGCGTTGTTAGCGTTGAGCCAGAGATGTTAACTATATAATAAAATAGCCAAATCATTTAAGGCTCCACAAATGCAAGCTAACTTTAAAGTAAAACAGATGAGAACGGCTTGGTTGAAGCCAGAGATTAATATCTTGAAATAACATTAGTATATTATAATCATATCGAAGATTATAAAATTACGAGCAAATAATTGTTAAATTTGTCAAAGGATTTTTGTTAATAATATCTTATCAGAAGTATGAAATAATACTTTTTATAATTTGGACTTCAAATACAATACGAATTCTTCTTCTGTTTTTGCTTCTCGTAATAAAAAAATAATCTTTCAAAAAACAGTATTGAGTGATGAGTCAAGCCCAAGTGTCAACTCCGATGATAATAGCTGTGCTTGCTTTCGGCCTCCTCTCACCCGAAGGCCCTCTCGAAGCTCTCTTGGAAAGAAAATCTTTCAAAATTCCATTTAAAGCAAAGTCTGACTATGTGAAACAACCGATTTCTAAAGAAGGTCTAAATGGAATATGGGATCTGATTGTGCAAACTGAAGCGCAAACAACAAACATGATTTTGACCTCATACGGTGGAAGAATGGATGAGATTTCAGAATCCTCAATACCATTTCCACACAGAGCTGGAACATTGTACAAGTTGTACATGAGGGTGCTACTGAATGGAGATCCCACAAAGGAATTGTATTGGATCTGAGGCTTATATAGCTATTTGACTCCATACACAGCTCCTAGAACAGCATATGTCAATTATAACGATTTCGACTTGGGAGTGAACAATGTACGTGGTCCTACGAGCTATGCACAAGCAAGCACATGGGGAAAAAAATATTTCAAGAATAATTTCGACAGATTTGTTAGGGTGAAGACGATAGCTGATCCCACCAATTTCTTCAGGAATGAACAAAGCATTCCTCCTCTAATAAGCATTTGACAAACTGGATGATTAGCTTGCATCTAATAAACTCATTATTATTAAGTACAACCAATCACGGTATGCATGAGTCTTTTGTTAATAATGTTTGATTTGTAATGTGTAATTATTAAGTACAACCAAACTTGCATTTTGAGAACATGTATTTCATTGGAAATGATGCATTTAAAATGATTGAATTGAAGTTTCAAATTCTCATATTTATAATGTTTTGGATTTGAAATTAAATCTAAAGCCAAATCCTTTTAGTTATCTAAATATTTTATTTGAACTTTTAAGTCCAAGTCTCTAAACAATTTAAGTTCGATTATTTAAATTTATATTTGTTAAAGAATTTAGCTTCATAAAAGTGAATATTATTATTTTTAAAAATAAAATTGCATAATTTTTATTTTACTTTCTAGTTTTAGAAGTTATGTAATAGTAATAAAATTACTAAAATTAATGGTAAATTATAAATAAAATTTATTTATTATAAATTATTACTAGTACTTGGAGTATCTTATAAAAGCAAATAGGGGTAATGATGGGAAACAAAATTTCCTATAATTTGAATATAATTTTAAGAAATTATTATTTTTAATATGATTTTAGGAATGGGGAAATGAGCCGATGTGAATGCTGTGAGAGAGCTTGTTTTAAAATATAATATAATGCTACGGACCCGACCCGTACTCCGGGCCAGAAAACATATTTGGGCCCGAAATCTACGACTACGAGTCGGGTTCTTGTTTATAAGCCGGAGCGGGAGAAATAAATGTGACATTCAATTCAAAACTAGCACTCTACTATACTCACTCACATACGATAAATACAAATAAAAATTGTAATGAGATGGAGAAAAGGAGTGAAATAGCATCCACTAGCAAATCGAAATTGAACAAGGCATTTAAGCTAGGGTTACGTTCTCTTCTCACCACTCCTTCCCTTGAACCCCAGGTACCATCCTCATTTCCTCATACTCTCTCTCTCTCTCTATATATATACATACATCGTTTATATGCTCTGTATGATATATCTTTTGTTAATTACATTGTCGTTTTCGATAAAATTTATCAATGATTTTCTAATGATTTTTTCTACATTTTCAAGGAATTTAGCAAAGCGTTTCCAAAATTTACAAATGCTGAGCAAGGACGTCTTCATCGACTGTTTATTCAGGTAGTTCATACTTTTGGGACTCGCATTTACTTGAGAAATCTATTTGGTGTTTCAGTTTTTAAATCATACAATTAAGCACGGGTTTTGATATAAATTTAATAGAGGGTGTTGTTTGCTGACATAGTACGAATGGCTACAGCCGATTTATGTTGGGGGTTGTGACCTAGTTGTTGACAACAGTGGTGTCACCTGAATAATTTTAATTAAATACAGACTTCATTAAAATATACTGCTAAGTTGTAAGAATCTGAAGCCTAGAATACATTGGTAACCACTCATACAATGTATTATGTGACTTCAGTAACAACTTGTTTTTTTAATTCAAGGAGTTAAGTGTAGTCTTATTTCTATTCTTTCATTGTCGTTAGTTGTTCAATATTGTATATTGCTTACTACAGTGCTATATTCGTAACCATTTTCATTCCGTCTTTTGATTTTTTTTGTCTTTTACCGAATGGTGAACTGACAATCCATGCATTGGTATCTCTACTTTCAGGTTATTACGTCTTTGCATGGAAATATAGAGGTATGACTTCTTTCTTCTATTTCCCTGTCTTTCTTATCCTAGTCTTGTTGCTGAGAGTTCCCCTTCTTTTGCATTTTAATTAGTGCAATTGCTATTCTTTCCCTCTGTCTATTTGGCTCTAATTGAGGCGTGACACATTAAGGAAGGAATAGTTGACTAATTTCTTAAGAGAAAGCTTTAGAATAAATATGAATAACACACTAAGGGTGCGTTCGGATTATTCATGGGAATGAGAATGGAGGAGGGTATGGGAATGATATGAAATCTCAAGGGGTAGGGAAATTTTGATTTAACCATTCAAAGGGAACGGGGTTCCCATTCCATGCAACTAAACACTAGTCCAAACACCAGCACATGGGATTGAGGTTCTGATTCCCGTTTCCCGGGCTCATTAACAATGAACCAAACACCCCCTAAGTTTCCTCTGTTAAGCTATAAACAAGCGATAGACTATTATGATGATTACTCGCTATTCTTCGACGTTCTTCATATATCTGACAGACTTGAGGGCAAGGGGAAAAATAAATTATTGTTCTGGCACTAATTTAAATTATAAATCGATGGAGCTGATCTGGATCAGAATTAAGCCAAGGCTGACTATGATGAACTTGAAGTGTAGACCTTAAGTTCATGGTCATCTAGCTGAAACAGGGAGCATACATGGTCGAAGAGCTTTGAGATGTAATGAATTTACTCCTGTGTCTTGTGTCTCGGTGTGTAGTCATGAGTTCTCATACTTAATCAAATAAAAGCATGATAACTATCAAGGACTTAAAAAACCCTATATTTAGGAGAACACTAAAATTTTAATGACATTATACTGGTCCATACTTCTATGTCTACCGTTTCACTATATAACTGATGTTATGTAATGATTCTTTACTGTGATCGAGTTTCATAAACAATTTAGAGATCTCTGGNAATGATTCTTTACTGTGATCGAGTTTAATAAACAATTTAGAGCTCTCTGATTTCATATGTAACTACTTTTCTAGTCTCAAAGCTTTTCCATTCAAAAATTTAAACTTTTACTTTGTTTTGCGTAACACATCAAAATGTAAGACATTTTGTATTGTATTTGAGGCATCTTTTATGTACCGGTAAATGAATGATACACTTGCATCAAACCGACCACTTTATGAAATAGCCGGAAAGGTTCTCATGTATAAATGATTACGGTTGGCTTCTGGTTGCTTACAAATTTATAATACACCCTACTATTTCACACACACAACAAAAGAATATTTGATTCTCTTTTGAATTGCTTGATCATCTATTATTATATATATAATAGGCCAACATGAGCCATTTTAATCATAAATACCCCTACTAATATCTATTAAATAGTTTATTTTAATCATCTTTCCTCATTAATATACTTCTTAATATCTATTAAATAATCTATTTTACTCAATGTTGTCAAAAACGCGTTGAAGCGCGCGCTAAAGCGCGGAGCGCCTCGGAGCGCAATTTCCTCGCCTCGCACTGCCGGAACGCCACGGGTTGAATGAAGCGCTCGCTTCCAGGGATGAAGCGCAGTACGTGAAGCGTGTTTGACACGCACTTTATTATGTTTAACCCATAAATTTTGACTGGGTTAAAAATATAACATACCTTTTACGTTCATAACAACAAAAGCCCTAAAATAAAAGAGAGGCGTGAACCCAGAAACCGTAAAACATCGATTAATCTCCGGGTAATCTTCTTCTTCATCTAATCTTCTTCATCTAATCTTCTTCTTCTTCTCTGCTTATATATGTATGAATACATATATATATATATATGTATGTATACATGTATGTGTCTACATATATGTATATATACATACACACGTATATAAATCTTCTTCCGTTCTTCTGGTTTGTGGTTAGAGGCTGCTGTACTGTGTGTATATATAAATATACAGTACTGGGTCTGGGTGTACTGCACATATATATGTACTGCTCTGTACTTCTGTTTGTGAACAGTGAACTAGTACATACATTTAGTACTCTTATTTACTTTATTACTTTATAAGCATATTGAGTATTTAGTATTTTATTTAATAAGTATATAGTATTAGTATTTCAAATTAGTATTTCTGTTTATTATGTAATATTTCTGTTTTTATTTAGTATTTATTATTTTTTATTTATGTTAATTGTAGTTATAAATGGCTGATTCCACTGATAACAAAAAGGATCCTGCATGGAAATATTCAACTTTATGTGATCCCAACAAAAGAGAGAAAATGAGGTGTAATTTTTGTGCAAAAGTTACAACCGGTGGAGTATTTCGAATGAAAGAGCATCTTGTTGGAGGCTTTCGAAATGCAAAGGCTTGCACGAAAATTCCTGAGGATGTTAGAAAGGAAATCAAGGATTATATGGAATCAAAAAAGAAAGTGAAAGAAACTGTGAATTTAGATGATTTTGAAACTGAACATTCAGATGATGAAGGGAGAGTTACATTGCCTCAAGCATCCGTAGGGAGTACAGCTTCTTCTCTAAGACAGACAACTAAGTTAAAGGGGCCTATGGATGTTTACTTGGCACCCGACCCGGAGCTTGTAGTAAAGAAAAGAAAAGGAATGCAGCCGAAGATTGATGAAAATGATGGCGCAAGAAAGGAGTTACGAAAGAGAACTTGCAAGGCATTTGCAAGATGGATGTATGACGCAGGTATTCCTTTTAATGCTGTCAATTATCCAAGTTTTGCTGTGTATGTTGAAGCTCAGGGGCAGTTTGGACCGGGCATGAAACCACCTAGTTATCATGAAGTCAGAGTTCCTTTATTGAAAGAAGAAGTTGAGGAGACTAAAAATCTGATGAAGACTCATGAAGCAGAGTGGGTGAAAAGCGGTTGTTCTATTATGTGTGATGGATGGGAAGATAGAAAGCACCGGAGCCTCATCAATTTCTTAGTCAACACTCCTCGAGGTAGTTTCTTTCTTGAATCAGTTGATGCCTCTGCTGTTGCAAAAACTGGTGATATGTTATTTGAATTGATATCCAAATACGTGGAGCAAATTGGGCCAAAACATGTAGTTCAGGTGGTTACAGATAGTGCTGCTAATAATAAGGCAGCTGGTCGGATGTTGATAGTTCGATATCCACACTTGTTTTGGACGCCATGTGCTGCTCATTGTATTGATCTCATGTTGGAAGACATTTTCAACATTCCTAGGTTGAAAGGTTGTATTGGAAAGGCCATGTCCTTGAATTCATTTGTATACACAAAGTCTGCGTTGGTGAATATGTTAAGAGAATTCACGGGACAGAAGGAGTTGATAAGGCCAGCAAAGACAAGATTTGCCACAGCTTTTCTCACTTTGGCTAGAATTCATAAACAGAAAAATAATCTCCGGAAGATGTTCATCTCACAGAGATGGGTCACCAGCAACTACTATAAGGACCCAAATGGAAGAAAGGTAGCTAGTTATGTGTTGCAGGCTAGTTTTTGGAACAATGTTGTTTGTTCGCTAAAGGTGGCAGGCCCTCTTGTGAAAGTTCTCCGGTTGGTAGATGGAGAAAAAAACCCTGCTATGGGATACATTTATGAGGCTATGGATAGAGCCAAAGAGGCTATTGCTGCTGCTTTCAAGAACATGGAGAGATACCAAGAGTTTTTTGATATCATTGACAGGAGATGGGATGTTCAACTCCATCAACCTTTGCATGCTGCTGCATATTATCTCAATCCTGAATTTTATTACACAAATGTTAATATTGAGATGGATAAAGAGGTCACAATTGGATTGTACAAATGCATTGAGAAAATGATACCTGATGTGACGGTGCAAGACAAGGTTGGAGAACAATTGGAGACATATAAGAGAGCAGAAGGCTTCTTTGGATTGCCTATGGCGATTAGGCAAAGAGCAATCAGATCTCCAGGTATTACTTTATAGTCATTGTCCAGCATTATAGCTAAAAAATCTGCCATGTTTATCAAATTATGCAAGCTGCCCCCTAAGCTCTAAATTTATATTTTTAGCTTCGTGGTGGGGTGCTTATGGCAAACACACTCCGGATCTACAAAATTTTGCTATCCGAATCCTTAGCCTCACATGTAGCTCATCCGGATGCGAGAGAAATTGGAGTGTATTTGAGCACGTAAGTTATTTAGTTATTTTAAATAGTAGCCTATTTATAATTATATAGTCTCTTACGTACACTCTTTTATAAACCTATTAACATTTCTACATCAACATTGTAGCTTCATAGCAAGAAAAGAAATCGACTTGCACAACAAAAGTTGAATGATTTGGTGTTTGTCAAATATAATAGAGCTTTAAAGCGTAGATATGAACTCCGTGACACCATTGATCCTATCTTGTTGGCCGAGATTGATGATAGCAATGAATGGTTAGTTGGTAAGTTTGATGGAGAGGATGATGAAGATGATGACTATGTTTTTTCTGAATCGGATGGATTGCGATATAAGGATGTTGGTACTGCTTCCGGAGTCGGAGAGCCTCGTTATTCTACTAGAAGGTTAGAACTTTGAAGTTAAAACTTTAAAGATTAAGTCCGAAACGATTACATATAATATATTATTATTTATTATTATAGGTCTCGTGCCTCGGAAGGATCATCATCATCTAAAAAATGTTTGGTTGACGAGGATGAAGTCAATGTCATTGAAGATGAAGATGAAACTGAATTTGATGAGAATCCAAATAATAATGTCGAAGAAGATGAGTTTGTGGATCTTGATGAAGATGAAGAATAGTTAATTAGCTATGTATTTCGTTTGTATTATGACTATAATATGTTTAAGACCTTGAATCTCTTAATTTGCCTATTTTATGACAATTTGGTTTGCTTATTAATGTGTTACTATTATATATTGACAATGTTTTACATTATATACATGTATATATGTATATTTTGTAATCTTCGATGAATCCGCGCTTCGCGTGTGCGCTTCGCGCTTAAGCTCCGGGAGGCCTTTGCGCTTCGGTGCGCGTTGCGCGTTTAATAACACTGATTTTACTCATATCTCCTCCATTAATATCTATTAATTATTATATATTTCATTATTTATAAGTAATTCTATTTCATATATATCTTAATTATAAGTTACATATTGATACACGATATAAGTATTTGAATACCATTTAAGTGTTGGTGAGACAAAAAATGACAATTATATTCTTTAAATTATAAAATTACATTTTAACTTTACATTAATTAACAAAATATTCGCTATAAAATAACCATGGCACACTTTCACACAAATTAATTTGATTAATCATGATATATATTATTTAGAAATAAATAAAATATAAATATAACAATTATAAACATGACATCAAATTATTAATGACATATGATAAATATAACAATTATATATTAAAATACGACGGAGGGAGTATCAACTTCCATCTACTTCAGAGATATATACTCTTTAAATTGTATAAATTATATTTTAACTTTATCATAAATTAACAAAATATTCGCCGTAAAATAATAATTTTAACATTTGACACATATTAATCTGATTAATAATAATATATATTATTTAGACATTAATGAAATATAAAGACATAAAATAAACGCATATTTTTGAAAAATTCATTTAGAGGAAGAGCTGATAGTGATTAAATTTAACTATAAACTCTTTAAATGAACATGAGACTTGAAGTGAAGCACTCACATTTTAGTACAACTACAATTCACTCTCAATAAACCGAAATTTCTCAGGGCATTTTAGGGTGTAGTTCTAAAATATATTTGCATTTACAAATTGTTTGAAGAGAGTCCGTTCCAAACACATATTTGATAGATAAAAATCTTAATTTGTGTTTACGCCTGAATAGTGAATAATATATGCGTCTAAAGTATTCAATATCAAAACAAATATTACCATTGTATGTAGACCTATTGTGATGTTATGAGCATCATAAGTAACTTCGTGTATAAGCTGTTCGATGTAATGATTCCTCAGATACTGTAGTGTGTGAATATTGTCGATTATCATGAGCAATATATGCTATTATTAGTCATTCCTCGAGTTTAGGTTTCTTTTTTTAATTGTGGTTTTGTATAAAAAAATAAACTGCTATATGAGTTAGATTTTAGCTTTTGATTTTACACAAGAGAGATAGAGGACATGGGGAGAGAGACTTAAAACAGTAAATATAAGAAGAAAAGTAAATTTTTAGGGCCAAAATGATTTGGGGCAAAGAAACAAAAGATTTAAGTAGATTAACAGCGTCATGAGACATAAAATTTAAATTTTTAGTATAAGAAAGAAGAGCTCATTTAATAGCTGGGAGAGAAGAAGGAATATCAGAAGGTAGCTGGAATAGTTTAGACGACAAAGAATGTGTAAGAATCTCCGACAATATATCTGCTGATTCTGATGATCCTGTTTTTAATTTTTTATCAGAAGAAGTGAGAATCTTATTTTTGTTCTTGTCAACTAAACGGCTAATGGACTGTTTTGGCTGGATGGTTTGCTCCCATTGAAATACATATTATTAATAATAGTGGGTGAAATCATCAGTGAAGCAAGGAGTTTTATAGTATATGTAATAGTTCAGGGTTTAAATTTTGAGGCTGAAGATGTTTTAGAGCAAATTAGATTACAGGGGGTTTAAATTTGGGAGTTTAAATTTTGATGCTGAAGATGTTTTAGAGCCAATTAGGTTACATCTCTATTATTTGTTAGTTACTGCTATGTTATAACTCCAGCCCCTCCACTATTTCTAACCTTTCACCTGTCTCCAATACCTCTCCATAAGCCACCAAAATTATTTGGGAGAAAAGAAAAGAAAAAAGCCATCAAAATTATTTGAGAGAAAAGAAAAGAACGAAGAGGTCCGAGTCAAGTAGCAATGATTCGAAGCACTTCTTTTTACACTATTTCGGAAATCCAATAATTCAATACTCGATTTCATAGATACATATAGAATTATGCGGAAAGCCGTATTCGATGAAAGTTGTATGTACAACTTGGAGGGAGATCTTTCATATCTTTTGAGATCCACCCTACAATATGGAGTAAAAAAGCCAAAATAAGTGATTTTAGCCCTTATATAAAATAAGCACACAAATCATCAAATGTTGCTTGTTTGATGAAATACTAGGATGAATTGAATTTTGATCATGATGATTATCTTTGAATTTACACTTACGGCCTACGGGACCTTTGAAATAGGATTAGACACGCTTAAAATGAGTTTTATTCATCAATTATAATATTACAGTAATTAATACACACCTTAGATAATTATTAACAAACAACATATTAACAATAAAAAATAAAAATATATGTAATACTTAAATTAAAACATACCCGTGCCTTGCACGAGTTTAGAGCTAGTTTTATGTAATCATAGAAGTTAAATTTAGTTTCAGATGAATTTTGGTTATAATTAATGTGAAAAGCCAATAAAGTCAACAAAGTTAAAGATATAATTCCTGCACACTTTAAATAGTTTAGTAATCAATCGAATTTCAGCACAGTTTAGAAATATGATTTCGTAAGCCGACTAGGAAACAGGTTCTGGGCAGGGGAAGTTCTAATTAGGTAACTCTCCTTAGAAACAACTATGTGTATATATATCTTCAGATAAATGTGAATTCTTAAGCATCAATCTTTTAAATCCTAATTTTTCTCTACAATTTTTGCAGGATGACTTCGAATCCCTATGTGATGAGACACAGGTATTTTTTCTTTCAGTCACCAAAATATGATATTATGCTAACACAATCGTTGAAGATTTCATAGTATCATAAGAATTTGTATTGTTCTAACAAAAAACATGTTTGACTATCATGAATGTCTATATTGCTTAAAAGTTATCATCTGGGTCTCTCTCTTGGTCAAACTTAAGTTGACTCAGGCCACTAGATCAATTAAGCTTATTTTTATTTTAACGGTCACCGTCATGATTCTATCTATAGTTCTCTAGTTAGTTTATCCAATTTCTTCAGTCGGCTGTGACATCAAAATCTTAATTTGGAATTTTGGATCCCAGCATACAGAAAATATATCCAAGGTTTAGCTGTACGGCGTCTTTCTCATTATCCTGTTTTTTTTGTATCAATATTATAGATTTTACCATAGGCACTGTGAATATGATGAGAAAACATAATAATATTTTCTCTAAACGATAATAATCATCAAGATGTATGATGACAATATGATTTTGTACCAAGTTTTAGTACTCGACCTTGGTTGTTGATATACACCAGACAAAGCCAACCACAGCAACAAACTTGGTTTGACCACTGACAACTAGGAACCTAAAGTGAGTTAATATATCCTTCTAAAATAAGACACATTTTCTACCAAAAAGAAAGAATAGACTTTGTAAACGTATGTATATCGTCCGAACTGCAGTTAATTTTCGAACTCCATGTAATAGTTTCATTTCATGAGTTTTACAATTTATCATTTGAGGTGCTTTCAGTTCAAGTGATCAGTGTTTTCGTTTTTATGCTAAACTGTTGATATCTAGCTGCTTGCATACCTTTAATATGCTACCAGTTGGTAGGATTGCTTACTCTGGTTTATGTGACTTTTGATTTTATTATGTTGTCCTTCTGTCGTCTTCCCTGGTCAGTTAAGTTGCTTCCTTTTTTGCAGGTGGGAACAATTCTTGATATGGTAGAGAAAGTTGTGGAAGAACAAAGTCTGGACCCTTTGTTTCCCGATAAGTAGGTATCTAAGCTTGTAGCCAGTTTAATTTTATATAGTTTAATAATATTATTTCTTCTAGTAGCCAAAATTGGAGGTATTTTCTACTAGAACCTAACAAAAGATGTTTTTTATATTAGAAATTTGAACGACAACACAAGAAATTGGCTTTGCAATCATTTTTGTTGAGGAAAATTATGTTTTTAATAATAGCTTCTGGCCCGACACTTATTATGAATTGTTAACTTTTGTTATTTAATGTCTAAATTCTGTAGCCTGTAATGTGCAATTCATCATAAATAATTAGATTAATTGTAAAATGATGGTTCCTCGAACATTAATGTTTTTTTTGATGTTAGAAGATGTCCCAAATGCCTTTTTGAGGACAAGTTATGGCTTGTGAGAGAACTTCGATCAAGGGAACATCATAGCTATAAAATGATAAAATGCATGGATTGCCTTCAAATACTGTACATTAATGTAAATTCATATATGTTATATAAGTTCTATGGAGATATGTGTTTGTAGGCAATTTATATAATATTAAGGAAGATAACGACTTTATGTCAGGACGAACGTTGGAGATGTCGGTCGCTCTCTGTCAGCAGTGAAGAAGAATGAGATCCAACACCTGACAAATTTGCTTGAAAAGGTCAGGAAAGTTTGTTCAAGTTTCTTACTTTTCATGTTCTCTCCGATGTATTAAACAAGTCACTAGTTAATTTTATTAAATTGCACAGGTATATTTACTACCAAACTTTTGGGATTATCTTGCTGTCATATTGTAATTAAAATTTCTGGAGTATCTTGCTGTCATATTGTGTTTATTGATTATATAGTGAGATGCTATGTGCACTTAATCTTATAGTCAAACTAATATTATTTAATCATATTATATCTCTATGAATATCTGGTAAGTGGTAAACATTAACTGACATAGTAAGTTCATCTAAACAAGAAGAAGAGCCTATTAGTATGTCTAGATGAGATGGAAATGTCATAGCTACTTCGCAACGGACAATATTACACCGGGCACTTTTTTCGTTTCTGCACATATTGAAAAAATTTGATTTTTTTAAAATCCTACATAATCACGGACTATAATTAAAACTGGGATAACTATAATTTTTGTTTTTTTTGTCTAATTGCATTCACTTTTGTGTCATTTTGAATTTGTAACGTACCAAAAGTGTATCCTTTGATGTATGTCAATAATATTTCAGTAGTACAGATACCTGTAAGTTTTCCACTTGGTAGAAATATATGTTTTGTGACTGGTTGAGTTTTAGACCTCCTGTATAGGTCTTGCTTANAAATATATGTTTTGTGACTGGTTGAGTTTTAGACCTCCCGTATAGGTCTTGCTTTGATGAAGTACTGTTATGTGATAGATTTTAGATTGTTGATCTTTTAGGGTATGTTGTCTAAAAACATCTTGGTCAATCAACAGCTCAGTGGGGGTTGTTAATTGGTAGAACTTCAAAATTTGGATATAATAAATTCCTGATCTGCAATAACTTCCTTTAAGGAGGTAGAGAGATTACAAATAATAATTTTTTAACTAAATGACTAGTTATATGTTAAGCACAAGAGTGGAAGAGAAAAGATCAGTAATGTGGAATCACACTTTCAGGCAGAAGAAGAAAAACACATAATTGGTGCTCGTATTGATCTTCTAAAGAGTGAAAAACAGGATTTTTCTGGTTCCAGGGATGCTGTTGAGAAGGTAAATCTTGCATGTCTATCATTTTGCCTAAATGGCTTCTTTATGTAACAAGATGATTCTGCCAAGGTCTTTCATGAAATCATATGCCTATTTTGATCTGAAAGTTTTACGTATTAATCTCGTATTTGTACAATTTTGCAGTTGAAGACTCAGATTCTAAACTACATAAACAGTAACATGCTTCTATGATTGTAAGCTTGTATAGTGTTACTTTATCAGTTTCTGTAATAAAGCATATCTATCTTGATTATGCACTGCAAATATTGTTAAGCTTTTCAAGTAATGACCTTTGTACCATATCTTCACGCTGGAAGATCTGTACTATTGTTGAACACTGATGGAGTGTTGGGAACCATTGTTTCACATGAAGTTGATGCTGATGCAAGTAGGATAAACTGTAGGACAACTGTGCTCACGAATTGTGTTATTATAACTTATCTAATAGTGAAGCAAGATTATGAATTTGACATCAAATTTTGAGGATTGTATATTTAAAATGTATGGCGACTTGCAGAACAAGGGAGGCTCATAATCTTATCAAATTGCATTTTCAAGACTTTATATAATAATTATATAAATATTGAAAGCATGACGTTTTATCGAGAATTAATAGGTCGATAGGTATGGATGATTAATTGTTTCATAAACTTTAAATAACTACAAACAGCTACTTAAAAACCATAAATCTTGTGTTATAGGAAGTAGATAAGTAGCCCCAGTTACTTCATACACACAACCAGAACATATTATTAAATAGTGTTAGCTACATGGTAGCATCTTTAGAGTCGAAATCATTTAAAACACGTATTCAATAGCTTGTCATAGATGATGCCAAATCTGTTACCAGTAGTAACTGATTAAGATATTTGACGTGGTCATTTGGATGGTAAGCTAGGATGGTGGACACGAATGTTATCATATATCCCTTTGTCACAAGTTGCCTAGCTTTTGGATTTGCATAGTATGTCAGAACTCAATCAGTGTACAAGAAGGGGTATTTCTAATAGTGAGATGGAATAACAGATCAAGAATGTGACGTGACATGCTTTGTCTTGTCGTGCTACTCTCATTCAGCTAACTTGAGGTTTCAGCTTCAGGATATGTTCTCCATGTCGGAATTTAATAACAACAAAGGAAATGATGAATGTTCCTTTTCAATCCTTCTCATCTCCCATGAAAGTAGTAACAACTTTTAAGCAAAGTATATAATTGGCTGCAGTTATTTTTATTTTTCTTGACAGCATGTTAAGTTCGATGAATCCAGCTATACTTTGGATACCAGGTTACCAGTTTGGTTATGGCTTGATAGGAAAGTATGGAGTGTATAATACTGCTTTGATCCTTTTGTCTGCATATGTAATCGTTCCCAGATCCTATTCGAAATTTATGAATGGAATACGAAGATCTTGGGTTGGTTTGGTATCAAATTATGTATTTATTTTCTTCAAATTATCTTCTTTACTTATGGCCACTGTGTAATAAATATTTTGACTACAAGTGCCTCTGATGGAAAATAAAAAGAAGTTCAATTGCCTTGGACAGTGAACACATGATCTTCCCTGGTACAAGGTTAATGGTTCGATGTCATAGGCTCGATGTCATAGTCTCATAGACGTGTAAAAAGGAATGATGGTAGCTCAACGAAATATGGGCTAAAATATCACAAAGGAATGATGTAAAAAGGAATGATGCTATGTAAGCAGAATGTCCTCGTGTAGTCTAGTAGTAGCGACATTTTGCATGATGACATTTTTTCTAGTGCAACCTATTTTAGTAAAATATTATATAAAAATATTTATTATTTTATCATATTTATTATATTATATTAAAATATTTTTATATAATATAATAAATATTAAAATATTTTTGTATAATATAATTAAAAAAGTTAATTATATTAAACTATTGCATTATAATTGGAAGGAAAATAAGATATAAATTCTAAAATTAAAATGCTTTACATAATCTCAGAAAAACTAGTACAATTAAAAAACATTACATTATTAAAAATTTGAGCCGCTACCTATTTTTCGCTGGGCTTGTTCATAACACGATCCATATCATTGAGTTTATTCATTTATTCGTTGTCACCTTTTCTTTATAGGTGAACTCCTCTTTTGATAAGACCAAGATCGCTTTCTTTGTAATATTGACGAATTCGATCCCAAAATGTTTCAGATTTTTTGATTTGATCCAAAATGTTGGATCAAATCAAGTCTACTCTACTTAATTGTATTTACTTGTCATGTTGTAACATACATAGAACTTCTGTAATAGGTTGGTGACTTAGTTCTTTATGATGTAAATTTGCAGATAGAAGTATGTTTCTACTGCAATTCAAGATTATAAATAAAAGTCAAGAATAAAAGTCTGATAGAAGATTCAAGTTGGATCATGCATCAGGAAAAAGAAAACTTCACCAAAATAAGGAATGCAGTGAAAAGATTCTTCTAAGGCAAATAACCAATCGAGAAATCACCCTAGTAGAGAAAGTCATGAATGAAGCTGGTAGAGAAGTCTCCAAACGGCTAAGTATGGGATATATATTCGAGAAGTCGATGAACCTAAGCCATTCGAGAAGTGATCAAATAGAGAAGTAATCGATCGAGAAGTCCAGTAAACAATACATCGAGAAGTTAGCAATTGAGGCAGTCGAAAAGTCTAAAGAATGAGGCTGATCGAGAAGTCAGTGGTAGCAAATCATTCGAGAAGTCTAGTCTGATCGAGAAGTCATCAAAGCTTAATCTATTCGAGAAGTCTAGGCCAATCGAGAAGAATCAAAGCAAACCAATCAAGAAGTCTCAAAGAGTGGTTGATCGAGAAGTCTACATCATGACTTCTCGAAGGGATTTAAATGAAGTATTCAACTGAATCAACATAACTTTTTTTAAGGAAGTGTGCAAAAGAACAAGACAAGTATTTGAAGCATTGTCATGATCAATGATCAACTAACACCTGGGTGGATGAACTTTTGCCAATACTCTAGGCATACAGAACCACTCACAAAGTGGCCACTGATGCAACTCCATTCTTCTTGGCTTACGTAGCCGAGATAGTTGTTCCAGTTGAAATCTCTCACTTATCTCAAAGAATCAAGGCCTTTGAGCCTGAAGAAAACGAAGAAGGAATGAAGCTTGCACTAGACTTAATTGATGAAGTCAAGGACAAAGGTCATGCAAAGAATATCAAAACAAATCATTTTTCTACTACAACCTAAGGGTTAAAGAAAGATTCTTCAGACAAGGAGACCTAATCCTCAGAAAAGCTGAAGCTTCTACAATAGGGCCCAAGGAAAAATAGCCCCTAATTGGGAATGACCTTATAAAATAAAACAAGTTAAGGGTGGTGGATCATACATCCTTGAAAATCTTGAAGCTTTTGAAGTGCCAAGGACTTGACATGCCTCAAGCTTGAAGGTTTATTATACTTGAATAATTCAATTATGCATTCTTATATTTAGTAGGAACTAAGTAGAAATAAGGTTCGATAAAACCACTAGGATGTTAGAGCCTTTCACTCTAAATAGGATTTCCATTTTGTAAGGGCTGTGCCCACTTTTAGCCTTGAAGACATTATTAATATAATGAAATTTTCCGCCTTATGGCATTTCCTAAAAACATGTGTGTTTAGCCTAAATTGGCAATCTAATTTATTAGTTCCTTCATGATCACGAAATAAAATCAAGCCTGATTGGCATCTTGACTAAAGTCTAAGTTACATCTTTTCCTTTATGCTCGAGAGATATATACTAAAAAAATATGCTAAGGCAATAAAAAGGAAAAGAACAACAACACGAACTTTTTATAAATAAAAAGTTTTAGGGATACATAATTTAAACAACGGAAAAAGAAATACAAGGAACACGAGAAAAATGACACAAAAAAATGAAAATAGGGAAGATCCTTGATGTGCTCATCGTCGTCCTTCTTCTCTTCCTCGATCTTCTCTTCATCTTCACCTTCATTTTGGGCATTTCCCTCAGCCTCTGAGGAGTCAAAAACCCGGTCATACTCATCTAAAGCCTCACCGCCCAATAAATCATCGGAATCTGTCACTTGGGTAGTCGAGGTCAAGGCGAATGGTTGCCCCATAGGGCAAGGGAAATCAACAGGGTCAAACAGACCGGGGTGCTTAGCCAAGACGACATTAAGGCACTTGCCCCAAGCTTGGGCACATGTTGTCGGAAAAACCATGTCGTCATATTTGTCCATGAAGACATAAAATTCCTCAGACTCCATGTACTTAGCAATTTGGGCCTGTTTATCCGCCCTCAGTTCTTGCAGCTCGACATGGACCGTGATTATCTCTTGCTTTTTTTCAAGCATATTCTTCTCAAGATTGGCCACCTTGGCATTCACATTGACCTTGTCCTTTCTTAGAAAAATGTCAAGTCTTGGCCTGATGGGCCATGGTCTGGAAATAAATGTTGACCTGTTTGAAAACACAACACGTCAAAACTAGAAAAATCGAAAATCAACTAAGTAAGGAAAGATGGGGAAGAAATGGGGCTTACCATGGCAATGGATTGGGCCCCAAGAGTCTCAGCCTCTTCGATGTCCGTTTTCAGGACAATCTTAGACTTGTAGGCCAAGGGGATTGAATTCTATGACCAGTCGAGGGAATTCAAAGTGCTCCCCATGACGGTATCCTACTTCCTTATGCTCCAACTGGGCATCTAAGTCGTAGTTTCCGGATCCTCTTCCTCCTCGATCCAGATCCTCTTGCCTTTGCTCGAGCCTTAGGCCTTATCACAAGGTTGAAAGAACCCAGGAAGATTGGGTTCCCTAATTGGGCCTTCAAGAGCCTCGGGCCTTACACATCTTTTGGGTTTCTTGATCACCCACGCCCAAGTGAAAATTAATGTTCTCCGCAGCTGCAAAACAAACAGAAAAATAAAAAATTAGACTTAAAAAAATTGAAAAGAAATGACAAGTCGAGGAAAGAAAAGTACCACTATCTGAAACACGAGAAAGGCTTATGAACTTCAAAGAAAATTCTTCAAGAAGCTTTCTGAAGTGGGTCTGGCCTTTGTCTTGGCCCAAATCTGTGACAATTAGTTTCTTTTCAGGGGTTAGCTTGATCAAGCACGAGTTACCATCTCCGACCTTACAAAAAGAGGTGCTAAAAAGGGTGTCCCAATCTCCTCCTTCCCACTCCAAGTAAAGAAAATCCCTTCTCCAATCAGGATTGGTGTTGAGAAAAGACTTGTTACAAAAAATTGGGCTTACCCCTGCCTATGGTTAATATGCACCCAGCCCAATATCGAACTTGGGCTGTTCTTGAATTGGAAGATAGACCTAAAAACAGCTACAGAAAGAGGGTAGTTTTTCTAAGACACAAAACCATTAAACAAATGAGGGTCCGCCATGAATTTGGGCCTAGTTGACATGGACTAACACTAACTTTGGGCAACAACCTCACAGTAAACTCATGGAAAGGAAATCTAAGTCCACCTATAAGGGCATCCCTAAACATGCATAGTCTAATGGGCCACCAATGACAAGCACGATCCTCGAGTTTGGCCAAAATAAACTTGTACCCAAGGGGCAACTTATACAACTTAGTAAACTTATCACAATGGACCTGGTTTGAAAAATACTTGAATATTGAAAGGTGTCCAACTCTGCTAAAGTGGGGAATTCATCACCCATGGTCTGTAACAACTCAGAAATTGAAGAAAAAATTGGGTTTAAAATGCCTACATTACCTTTTTTGGCCGCACTGGCAAGAAGTTTTTGTTGAGCTGCATCATGATCGGCCATTGATGTTGATCGAAAGAAGGTTTGAAAAACGAAGATGAAGATTAATCGGAAAAAGTTGAAGGAAANCAAGATCTGCGAACCTTAACTTCTACAAAGTTTTGCATACTTCACAGAAGTTGGAGGGCAAATGACAGGGATAAAAAATAACCCTAGAGGCACAATTAATGATGCATTAATTGGGCTAAAAAATTAACCCTAGTGGTTTCTCACGATGTCGATCCTATTAAAGAAGCCCGTAGTTGTGAAATATGGGCTTAACCATGTTACCTAGGCCATGCTATTAAAAGGTCTGATCGAGGCCCAACGTCCTCAGTTAATTATTAATTTCATAATTAATGAATAAGGCTATTAATCAACCTAATTGATATCTTCTATCAACAAGGTAACTGTTGGAAGGAAGCTTCCAAGATACCAACTCCAACAAGGGAACATAATCCTACAAGGAAACAACGTTCCACATGAAAACAACTACCATGTAGGTGGCTTGCCCATTAAAGTTCCTAACCCTAATATGATTCTAAGACTCCCAATGTCTATGTAAAGGGCCTAATCCCTCATTCTTAGAACTACATCTGACTTGATTCTCATATGCACTGAGATACGTAGGCATCTTGTGATGGCAGAGTTTAGTCACAAAAGACAAGCACAACCATTAAAACTCAATAAGCTCCAACACACATCGCAATTAATACACCCTAGTTTTTATTCCATAAAAGATGGAAAGAAGGATGATAAAAAGAAGGATAATAAAAAGAAAAAAGATGATGACTCAAAGAAAGAAAGAAAGTATGAGAGAAAGAAACCATCAAAGCAGCAAGTTGCTGATAATCATGTTAGTATTCCTATCAAAGTTTAGGGTACCAATATGGCTACAACAATTTTTGAAACTTCTCAAGTCTCAGAATTCAAAACACCTAAAAGACATCTTGTCAAGGTGACATCAAATAGAGTGATAAGGAGGGAAATAAAAGAAAGCCAAATAAAAAATCTCAAGCCTTGCAAGAAAATTCCTGTTAATGCAGTAACAAAAATAAAGTTCAAACATTCTACTAGTTTTTTGCTAGCTAGATATCCAAAGTGAAAGAAGTAACTTGTTGTACTTGACAAAGGTCTTCCAATCAAGCCAATCCAAGAAGAAGAAGTAGTGGACAAAATAAAAGTCAAACAATGAAAGGCAAACAGGATCTGCAAAGTTGTGATGAGAGATAGAAGGATATTTTTGACCAATGTTGATGGAGAAGAAAAAGGATTCTACCATGATAACTCAGAAACCACTACTCATGATATTAAAAAAGTAATCAGTCTTTATGATAAAAAGTGTATGGTGAACAAATTGGAGATGGTTGAAGTAGCTGAGTATCTGGCTAGAAAATATCAAAAAAAGATTGAAAATGTTGCTTACAGGAAAGAAATGACTGAGAAAAAGATTAAAAAAATGAGGAGATAGAAAAGAAGTCTGAAGAATTGAGAAGACAAGGAAAGTGTAGAATAATCAATGATCCTGAAAGAATTGAG
This sequence comes from Oenanthe javanica, assembly GCA_008931105.1. Taxonomy (NCBI): domain Eukaryota; kingdom Viridiplantae; phylum Streptophyta; class Magnoliopsida; order Apiales; family Apiaceae; genus Oenanthe; species Oenanthe javanica. Next base: position 4,800 of record QRFB01004383.1, on the reverse strand, counting down.
ATCAAGCTTAAAAATGGATCTACAGTCAAAATCAGAATCAAGTTTGTCATGGACTATCCTCCACAATCTCTCAAAATTGCAGTTAACATGCTCAAAGATTCAATTCTAATTGAAGAAATTATGAAAAGGCAAGAATGTCTCCAGGTAATAGAAGAAATCAACAGGAAAGAGGAGAAAAACAAGAAATCCAGATATGATCAATTCATGGAAAAGCAGGGGTAGGCATGATATCTTCTATTAATTTGTAAAATTGTCTTTTTCCAAATAGGGCGAGATTGTTGAATCAAATCAAGCCTAATATAATTATTTATATTTAGTTGCCATGTTATAACATACCTAGAACTTCTGTAATAGGTTGGTGACTTAGTTCTTTATGATGTACATTTAAAGATAGAACTATGTTTCTACTACAATTCAAGATTGTAAATAAAAGTCCAGAATAAAAGTCTGATAGAAGACTTAAGTTGGATCATGCATCAAGACAAAGAAGACTTCACCAAAATAAGGAATGCAGCGTGAAGATTCTTCTAAGGCAAATAACCAATCGAGAAGTCACCCTAGTAGAGAAGTCATGAATGAAGCTGGTAGAGAAATCTCCAAAAGGCTAAGTATGGGATATGTATTTGAGAAGTCAATGAACCTAAGCCATTCGAGAAGTGATCAAATGGAGAAGTAATCGATCAAGAAGTCCAGTAAACAACACATTGAGAAGTTAACAATTGAGGAAGTCGAGAAGTCTAAAGAATGAGGCTGATCGAGAAGTCAGTGGTAGCAAACCATTCAAGAAGTCTAGTCTGATCGAGAAGTCATCAAAACTTAATCTATTCGAGAAGTCTAGGCCAATCGAGAAGTATTAAAGTAAACAAATCGAGAAGTCTTAAAGAGTGGTCGATCGAGAAGTTTACATCATGACTTCTCGAAGGGATTTAAATGGAGTATTCGACTGAATCAATAGAGCTATTTTGAAGGAAGTGTGCAAAAGGACAAGACAACTACATGAAGTATTATCATGATCAAGGTCAGTCAAACCTGTGAAAATAATGAAAAGTCTACAATGAAGCTTGAAAGAAGAACAAAACAAAGACAGAAGATAAGGTGCAGATGGTATGGACTGTCAAAGAGAAAGACTTAACTAGAAATAGAATTGTGTACAATGTAAAGTTTCATTTGCCTGTTTCTAGATATAGTATAACTGACTGTTAAAGGTTGTGCATAAAATACATGTTGTCTA